>CM042186.1:325977-357423 GCA_023539305.1 Ilex asprella | reverse complement strand
TTTTATTATAATACTAATTTATTAATTTAAATTGTGTTTTCAAATTAACAAATAATATTATTTCATTAATATTAAAATCATTGTGTACACAATGATTAAAACACATAAATACTTAATTCTAAATATTTAACAAATAAGTTATAATTAATAAAATGACTTGCAGTTATTTAATATGTAAATTTAACAAATAATAATAACATACAAGAATAATTATGAAAAAGAAAAAAAATAATGAAAGGTATCAAATTAAATTAATGGTAGTTATGTATAGTTAAAAGTAAAAAATTATAATGCAGTGGGGTATTAAATATAATTGTTCATTACTTATATAAAAAAAAAAAAAAGTAACACAGGTGTTTCGACCTGTTTCGATCGAAACGGTCTGACACAGTGACGTTTCGACTGAAACTTTAGAATTTTGGGATTCAACTTATGTTTCGTGTCGGTGTGTTGAAATTCCAAAACGTTTCGGACGTTTCGGAAGTGTCGACACGACATTTTGATCCTTGGTCACTACTAACTGTGAGTTCTAAATTTATTTTTGTCAAATGTTGATAACCTAAGGTTTGTATTTTATCCCAACAATTAAAATAGTAAAATGGGAGGAAGGAATCAGTTCCAACTTCCAGGCACCAAATATGGACCACTATAAGGACTTGAGTCAACATTTAGGTGTCTTGGGCATTTCTTTGCAAGACCCAAGAAGGCTACTCTGGCTCCTCATATATGAAATTGCCTAAACAAGCCCCATTTTGTGTGATAGCTAAGATAGTCTGGAAAGGATGGAGGAGGGATGATTTGGGTTTTTACTCTAAAATGAGCCTTCATATTCCCATTTGAGCCAGGGTTTCCATGACATGGGGGCAAAATTAGGGTTCTTGAATGTGAAGTCAGCAACTTTTTTTCTTTTTTAGCACTTCAGACAGTCGTAAGCAAAATGCAGATGTCTGATACACAAACAAAATTTCTTAAAAGCGCACTGCTCATTCCATGGATCAACTGCACTCACAGGGTAATGCAGACCTGGAATCCACATTCGACCTACAGACTTACTGCAAAACCATGTTTCACAATCAGACCAGAACTCTCAGGTACCAGGGCAAGATGGCTTCCTGCCTGAGATAGCCCATACTATTTATAAATCTAAATGCAGACATGCTGTTAAACAGTTGTAAATGCTTTTTGATCTTAATCACTTTCTAAATTAAGCGACAAAAGATGCACCGGAGCATTTGACTCTAGCGACTCAGAGCCTCCGCAAATTTGGAAAATGAAAGATGTCCAGCATCATCAGACACGTTTCCCACAGGTTGTAACGCCAGAAAGATTTTGTAACCATCAAGAGTCTTGGGTCTTGAAATTCAAAGAGCTGTCACCGGTATAAAGATTGTGATGTCTGATCCAGCAGTGCTCAAAGATTACATTTTTCTTGTTACAGCAGAAACATAGAACTGAAACAGGATTTGGAATTCAGGTGAAGTTCATCATATATTAAATATTTAAGGGTCAAGAAGATATTGAGTCCACCTGCACCTCCTCCCTTCTCGGATAATGCAAAGTGTTAAAAGTCCCTAGAATATAACATTAAGGTATCATACAATTTTAGAACACCACACTTATCCAGCAAAAGGCATGCTCTAGATCAAGAAATGCGATGATTCTGAATATTCACAGTCCTCATGAATCAAACTACCCTGCTACCCACTGCGCTCACACACACCAAAACACTTGAGGATATTCTTTTTTCCCAAGCATTTGGCTGTAAGTGTAGTCACCCACCAAAAAGTCTTGTGAGGTGAGAAGGTGCTATAACTTCATGTGTTGTATCTCACATCGACTCAGGAGGGGAGTGATAGGGCTATATATGTGGTGTGCTCACCCTTAATTGTCAAGAGGCATTTTCTGGGATGAAGCACCCAAAACAGACAATATCTTGACAGTTAGCGGATTGTTCTAGTAAGGCACTGAAAAATTAGTTTAAATGAGTTGGTACTAATGGTAGCAATTCTGCAGCAACTAGGGATTCAATAATATTGGACGTCATACCAGATTCTTCATCCATCTTGCAGCTGGGAATAATTCTAGGAAGAGAAGCTGTAAATTACCTGCAGGTCTAAAATGTTATAGGCATTGCCTGCTTCATCCTGGGCCCAAGGCATGTCAGGGGCATATCTCCATTGTCCATCAACAATAAACCTGTACTGGTAAACACCTGAAGGAAGCACTTTCACAATGGTGAAGTCTTTCCCTGATCTCTGCAAGGGCTTCCTGATCAACAGAGCAAAAATATTGTATGTCATATAGCAACTCATAATGCATAACTTCAAATTGCACTATCAATGAACATAGAGCAAAGTGAGAGAATTGGAGTATTACTTTGTTCTCCAATTATCCCATGATCCCTCCACAGCAACTTCCTTGGCATCGTAGCTCCAAGTAATCATTGTTGGAATTCCTTGCTCATTGCTCGCATCTTCATACCCAGAGGTATCTTGCATCCACGAAGGGCTTGGGATGTGCATCTCATCAGGTCTTTGCAGAGGAACAACAGGGACCTGAAAAGGCATGAAAAAGCAAGAGATAAAATATAACATCTTTTTCAGATATATCTCTGAGAACAGAAATCACAATTAGGGGAAACATATATAAAGATTAACAAAGAATACTGCCAATCACTCCAACTTTACACAAATGGATTTGATTCTCAGGTTGCACTAATGCACAGACTTGCTTAACTTTTTCTTTTGCTTTTTCCCCATTTTTGGAGCAATGATTTAGCCTACTCCTAAGAGGAAGGATGATGAGAACCACTCTCCGATTGGTGGTACTCGATCACAGATCATGCCTGGGAGTGGGCAGATGCTTAACCACCCAAGCAAATTAACTTGATATCTTAACTATTTCAGCAAATGTAAAGTCAGGGCTACAGAAAGTGTTTTCCATTAGCAAGTTCCACTCTGTGCATAGGCAAATTAAAAGTTCAGCAGTTGAAGCAACATTTAAAATTTTCACACCAATGAGGTCACCACATTTAACTTTCAATCACCATTTCTGATCTCAGAAGTAGAATTCCATGAGAAAAATTAAAAATCTATAGCCAATAGATTAATCCATCCGGTAAGCCTAAAGCAGTAGCCTTTGTCTTTCAATTTTTCTTCGTCAAGAGAAACAGCTTCACGAGAAAGCAAAGACCCATCAATTCTTTGAGGCCTTCTATCAAATAACTAGTGATCTTATAGAAAATAAAGAAATATTAACAACAATCAACTGACCGAATCACTAAAAATTAAAAGAATCCACAAACAAAAGGGTTTTCGCGATGTGGATGCACGGATCCACGTCCCAGCTTTCATTTCCAGATCTGGACATCTATTGCAAATTAAAGTCACTGCAGAAAATAGTAGGAAATTACCCATATAAAACAGTCTAAATGTACTGAATTACTCTATCCTTTCAATAGCAATCTAAAGATTAATTTTTTAAACACCCAAATACAAAACTTGAAACAGAGAAAAATATCAGAAGAAAAAGAAAACGAACACAGACCTGAGGAGTGAACATCAAAGGTGAGCGAGCAGCCCTAGGGCTAGGAGGAGGGGACTGACCCATGAACTCGCCACCAGCATCAGCGTGCGCATGATAGCCAACGTGCTCACAATCCGGACGTGCCATGCTATCCTGCCCAGCACCCCCTCCAGATGGGCTGTTACTATCATCACCACCACCACCACCGTCATCTTCTTTACCATTCACATTTCCCATTATTAATACCAAATCCAAGGAACCCAATCAGAATCTCATAAATAAGAGATTCCAACCTGTGATATGTTCTTACCCACCACCATAAATCAATTAATGATTTATTAGCGTAGATTTTGCACAAAATGATGAAGAAAGTGGCGGTGGTTGGGGGGAAAGGGTGGTATTATGATGCCATGTGGTCCTGTGAGTTTGGAAGAATGTTGCAATGTTATGGTGGCCCAATGATGCTTGGGTTTTATGGGGCCATGAAGGTCACGTCATCCTTTGACAAAGTCACTTTTCTTTTCTTTCCCTTTTTTATGGCTACTCTTCATCCTTTTAGATGCTTATTTTCTTTATTTATCTCATAATGTATAAATATATTGGAGGTAATCGATAAGTACGGTGAAATGTGAATAATTTTGAGATAAATATTAATAATGATTAAATGAGTTTATTTAAAATTGTTAGATAAATTTATTACAATCTGTCATATTTTTTTATTATAAATGTAAGCATTAATAATGGTTACAATGTCTAAAATTTAATGACTTTTATTTTTTTATGGCTGCTCTTCATCTTTTTAGATGCTTGCTTTCTTTATTTATCTCTTTTGTATAAATACTAGCGATATCCCGTGATTTAAGTCACTGTACATTAAATTATGATATTGTACATGCATTAGAATGTGTGTGTTGAAATGAATGTATGTATGGGTACATGTGTATTGTGGAGTGTGTGTTAGGTTTTTGTAATTTGGAGAAAAAAGTGTCTGTGTTAATTTTTTTTTTTAAGGGAGGGGAGAATATTCCCTCTATAAGTTCACATGCTTATCTATTTTATTATATAAATATGTAAGCATTAATAATGATTACAATGTCTAAGATTTAGCGGTGATTTAGATATGTGAATTAGGAGCGATAATTCAACTCAACCCAATGAACTCGACTAGTCAAACAACCCATGATCTTTAAATCCATTAACACGTACTGTATACCATACAACCAACCATTGAGAAGCAACAATAGCAAACCTTCAACCTTATCGTATTGTCAATACTCCATTCCATCATATGACAAAAGCAAAGACAGACACATTCCAAACAAGAGTAGACACTAACAGAAGGGACAAATAAACTAGAACAAATTATTATTTTTTTTTCAATTTTTGGGGATGATTTTCACAAATACATATAATCTAAAACAAACGACCCTCTTTCAAAAAAAAATTACAAATAAAGCATGTGTGTTGTAAAAGAATATTAATAAATTACAACATAATAAATTGACTAATGACATTTACAGGCTTTCGAACGGTGGATGACAATAAGAGTCTGTTTGGCTCGAGAGAGTCTAAGGTGTAAAGCAAGAGCTTAAAATGAGACCTTTTTTGTATTTTTTATTAAAATTTATACCTATCACCTTTCAAGATACAAAAAAGTAAAATTTTTTGGTAAACATGTTATTAGCCATACAAAAATATTAGTTAAAGTTTGCTAACATATCTTCTTTAATTCATAGTATATGATGGATATAGATCTAGCTAGCACGTGCAAGTCCAAAGCACGTGAAGAGGCACAAGGGCATGATCTGGTAAGATATACCTTGTCAATAATGATCTGGTAAGATATACCTTGTCAATCTTAGTTGCATCGCCAACTCATTCACCTAACCCCAGGATAATACCTCAAACTAGCTCCTGCCATGAAAGGGAAGTTACACTTTATGGGGCGCCTTATTTGAAAAGTAACTGAGAGAGCTCTAACGGTAAAAAAAGTTGAAAGCCTATAAAGGAGAAGGGAAGCTAGGAACTAAGTAAGTAATTCCTCCTAGCTCCATTCCAGTTCATCTCTGTCTACCTTTACTAACTTAATCATCGGAGGTTTGATCTCTGGAGCCCTTCTAGTCTTTGACTTCCTTGCAAAAACTCGATGGGAATCACTAAGTCATCAAACAACTAGTCATCACTAAGTTATCAATCAACTAGTGCTACTTTTGAGATCGAGAGTTAGGGCCTTATATGGGAAACGCTTTCAAAAATTTAAATCCTATGACAGTAATGAGAGCATCAAAGGAACCGGCGATTGATCGGACATCTGAGCGTCTTAGTATCACCCCAATGGGATGAAGGGTTGTGCCCCCAACAGAAAAAAAGTCTGCAAAGGTGATGAGGTTTGAGAAAGAATTCGAGGAATTAAAGAAACAGAATCAACAAATTCTCCAACTTCTAGAGCAAGATCAAACCAATGAGTGTAAAACTCGGGTAAATTTGAACTTTTATGAATAAAAGGTAAAATGGTAATTTATTACTACAATACGGGTTACAAACCTGAGTTTTTCTAGAACTCGGATGATGAAACGGAACTTACTGTTGAATTCGTCTCACGAAATATAGTTACCATATCAAATTTCGTTGAATTCTGAGATAGTCGAATTTTTTGCATTTTACGAAACAGTCGGACCTCGGGAGACCCAAATACAAAATTTTTATTTAAATTATGAAGTTTGAAAAATAAATGAAGGCAAATAAAAATAAAAATATTTTGAACTTAAACCGGAACAAAATTAAATCGTTTCGAGATTAAAAACGGACTCAGAATTAAATAGGACGTGTGACCAATTGTGGGCCAAATATTCTAAAAATATAAATAGGGGAAAAATCAATTTTTCCCTCATTGATCAGCCTTTATTCAACCGATAAAGAGGAGAGGGAAACTCCAAGAAATCTCTAACTTTGTTATGGATTATATGGATCGGGTTTGAAATGGTTCATATGGCATACATTGCATATTGAACATTGTATTAGAGTTGCAATGAGACATTACATTGCATATGTACGAAAAAATTGCATTAAATGGGTGGTTGTGTATGAAAGGAGTCAACACCACATGGGTGGATGACGAGTGGGCTCGAGGGAGCTAAGTCAATGACTTGGCCGAGTCGCACAGTTTATAAAGTGTTAAGGGTCGGGGTAAGCAAGAAGGGCTAGAAGATCCCTCAGGGGTAAGGTCCGGTGATTTAGATACGCACTATCGTTGGTATTAGTCCATAAAGTGTGTCGGTGTACACGGGACCGTTGGTGGAAGTTCATAAATTCCGTGTTGGTTGGTTAAGTCCATAAATACTCACCTCATACAAGACTCGGGATTGATAATGTCATTTGATGTATAACATAGATGATAGAATTATACACATAAAAAATTACATGTGTTGGAGAGCCTGGAAGGACTAGGGATCATGGATGATGGGCATTTACACATTAGCAATTGCATGTGTTGAAGAGCCGAGAAGAGCTCGAGTTGATTATTGAGAGTGAGTCTCGTCTCATTCCATAGCATTGCATGGTAAATTTCTAACATTGATAGTATTTTTATGTTTGGAATGTATAAATGGTGAATTGTTTGCACATGAGCATTTCATGTACATTTGGGTTAGGGAGTAGCCTATTTAGGACATCCTCTATTGAACGTGGCTCACCCTATATGCAAAACATTTCAGGTGCGAAGTACACACCGGTGGACGGCCTTCACACAGGACCTTAAGGATGAAGAAAGTTGATTTGTGGCTTTTAGAGTTCATGTTGTAAAATTTTTGTTAAAATTCTATTTTGATGTGTAAATATATGGAATTGTATGTAATGAAACTAGTATGAACCATGTTTTAGGTGGACGAACCTTAATAAACAGGTTTTGGTTGGTTTTGGAGTTGATTGGAATGGATTGGAAATGAATAAGGAAGGATTTGTGAAAATACAGGTAAAAACCTTTTGGAAGGTCGATAAAAACCTTCCGAAAGGTTAATGTAAATTTCTGTCTAGAAGGTAAAACCTTCCGGAAGGTTAATGAAAACTTTCTGTAAGAATTTTTTAAGGTCGATCAAAACCTTCCGGAAGGTCAATCAAAACCTTCCAGAAGATCTTGAAGAGTAATGTAAATATTTTTCAGAAGGTAAAACCTTCCGGAAGAACTTTTTCAGTAGGCAAAACCTTTCAAAAATTTGATAAAAACCTTCCGGAAGATTTTTCAAAAATCTGAAATTTTAAAAATTATTTTGTCATGCATTTGGACTTTGATTCTTTTAGTTCAAATGATATAAAAAGACATTAAATGAGGTATATTGAGGCACATAAGACCTCGGTTGAATTAAATGATTAAAGGAATCACGGGTAATACGTGTGGGTTATAATTCCCGTAAAAGGGGTACTATTAGCGTGATGTCGAATTTTGCGGCATTCACGAGTATTTCCGCGGGTTGACGGTTGGTCAACGGTTTAAAAAGGACTCCAGATTTATGGAGCATCACAAGGAGTATGTAGAAGACAACCAAGAAAATAACCAAAGCCAAAACAAGGTTGCTCGACCTCATATAAACGACCGATGGGAACAAAGGTTTCAGGAAATAAACGAAAAGTTAGGGGACGTCATGAATACAGTAAATGTCTGAGCTCCTGAGGTCGTTGAGGCTTTAGTTCAGCATACTAAATCACCATTCACATAGGACGTTGCGAATTACCCCTTACCAGAAAGGTTTAAGATGCTAGTCATTGAGATATTTGACGAAACGAAAGATTCGTTAGACCATCTGGAAACTTATAGATCTCTGATGATGCTCTACAATGTCCAAGACCAAATCATGTGTCGAGCATTCGCCACCACACTCAAATGAACGGCAAGTTGAAGCCAAGCTCAATCGATACATTTGGTGTGTTGAGCACTTCCTTCATCTCACACTTCATCGAAGGACTGGCCCATAGAAGACCCTGACCTACCTCCTAAATGTAAAGTAGTCTTGGGGAGAGATGTTGCAGGAATACATTAATCGTTTCACTAAGGAGTCTCTACAAATTGATAATGTGGATGACAAGGTTGTCCTGATCGTTTTTCTGGGAGGACTGCAATCTTCTCAGTTCCTCTTCGTTTTCTCCAAGGAACTGCCTATTTCAAATGACAGATCTCTTGGAAAGAACCCAGAGCTACATAAATGATGAAGATACCATCTTCCCTAGCTCGGAGGTTCTAGAAGGATAGACGAGAAGACCGGTAAGATGAAAAAAGAATGAGGGATTCATCAAGTAAAGAGAAAAGAGTTGGAAGTCCCAAGAAGTACTGTACAGAGAGGGTCAGTGCGAGAGATCGCCTAGGTCTTCATATTCTCAATGACCCACTTTAGAAGTACACTCCCCTAAACACCTTTGTAGAGCAGATCCTCTTTTAGATCCAAGATAAAAGGATTATTCGATGATTTGGGAAGATAAAGACACAGTTGGAACGGAAGTCCCAAGAATCATTAATTGCGAGTATGTATCAAATACAAAATAAAATTTCATTAAAACCCTATAAAGCATAACTAGGGTTTACCTTCGAGATTATTCTGGATTGATCTCGTCTAAGCACGAATGCAGAATCTAGAGACAGACGCAGAAAACAGGTCGATGAACCTCACGGTCTTCTATTGTATATCCCCAACCCCAAAATTTGGATGTAGTGTGGGCTGCAAAGACTTTCAAATTTCTACTCTCTCTTAGCCTCCCTCAAAATGTGAGTAATAAATGTGATGTTAATTTAGAAAGTCTAGACGTTTTTATATAGGCTACGACAAAAACCCTAAGGGTCGGGCTTTCAATGAATCTATGATTCCTATGTTCAACCCAGAACAAACATCCTGTAATCCATTAATAATAAGTTACTCTACTAAAAACTTAATATTAATTTCCTGAGCTTTATCTTAAAAATTATATTTCGAGATCATTATTATATGCCTAACAATCTCCCCACATTTAAAATTATAAATGTCCATGAATTAAATAAATTACTAATAATTATATTTAATTGACTTCTTTTATTCCTTGATACCTCACCAATCTGGGGTGTGACAGTTGGAACCTCTATCTCTAGTTTGTCTTATATTTTTTTCCCGTATTAATGAGAGTTTGTATAGGTAAGCTTGTGTCACACCCCGAGTCGACACGACATGTGACAGGTGTTACTTTAATCTATGGAACATTATCATATCGAATCGTCATGTAACATAGCATAATAACCTACAAACATACAAACCACATCTTATCATAAAAACATATACAATACTTCTACCCTAACATATTCCAGACTATTGTAAATTAATATCTATTTGAGTACACATTACACATTAGGTTTTCGTTTATTTTACTACAAACTTTGGATACATCTTCCTAATATATATACAGAAACCTTAGTAGGTTATTATGTACACCTCTCTCTGCTTTGTCGTATCTGAAAAAGGGAAAGTAATGTAGGGTGAGCATCAACAGCTCAGTAGAATGACTCAATTTCCAAGCAAACGAGTTTAAAAATAACATATGTTAACATGATTGGGCAGAAATCCAAGCAAACATTTGATACATATACATCAACAAAAATATCATTGCATTTGAAACTGTAGTAGTTAAACAAAATTGTAAAAGAGAGTTCCGAAATTCGAGTACAGTGCTACACTGGTGGGCAATTCATCCTAATAGACCACTTAGGGTCAATACGATCCATACGATCCAATAATTTAGGGGACTTTCACCCCAAGGAAGATACGCTCCCAAGTCAATACGATCCAATTCAGTACCCAAGTCCGAAGACCAACTGGGCCACCCAGGCATTTACAAACTCAATGAGTACCCTCTACGGCCTCAAACTGGAATGTAAACCCTTTTGCCACTCGACCCGTGTGCACTTATATTTTCATTAAAAAGGATCCCAGAATTTCAGTCAATGCGAATAATTCAAGCAATACGATCATTTCTAAAACAATAGTGCAAACCGCACTTAAAAACCCTGATCCGGGTCCGAATTTCCATCACTATTCAAAACACCCAATCATATATTTTAAAACATGATAAAACATCATAAATAACATATGGAATAATTTAGAAACAAGTTTGGAAAATATCGCCTGTTCCGGAATTGAGAAACCCTACACGCTCGGTATTTTGATCTGAAATGGCAAAAAATTAAAAAGTGTTATTTTTCGATGAAATTTAATACACATACTCAATTAACCTAACTAAAGATGAATATAAAATTTATTTTCAAAAAATCACCCTAAAACTGGGTCAAATTGACCCCGGAGGTCAAAACAGTCATTTTACTCCTCATATAGATCCGGGCATCGGATCGACTTGAAATTTTACCGAGACCTCCGAACGGATGTTAGGGAACTTTTGAGACCAACCAGAGGTCAATCGGATGCTGGACGTGCCCTCACGCGCCGACGGGGTGCACTGGTGTCTTCATCTTCTTCCTTGAGCACCTTGACCAAAAACCCTAATTTCCTTCTAGCAGTCTAACCCCCTACTTCTCACCCTTGTTTCTCCCTACTCAGCACCCCTTTTCACCTAATTTTTGAACCTAAACACTCACCACACATCACTCTAACAAACCCCATAATTTTCAAGCTTTGAATTAAGCTTAAACCTATAAAATAAAGAGGTCAAAGTTGACAAAAAATAAGGTTTTTAATTTATGTCCAGACTTGCAACTGCTCGTTTCACTCCTCAAACGACCTCCAAATCCAATTCTGAGGTCATAAATGGATTCCTTGACCCCAAATTAGCTAAACCCATGCCCCTTTCAAAGTTTAAACAAGTTTTTATCAAAATTCCATTTTCACTTCTTCAAACCCTCACACCACCATTACACCACCACGGACCACGGCAACCCACAAATCCACCACCAATCAACTCCTAAAGACCTCCTAAACTCAGCCATACCCAACAATTAACCCAAATCATGCTCAAATCTCAAACCCGTTTCAAAATCCAAAAACTCATTAAACTTTAAAACATAAATTCATGCATCAATACTCAACCAAATCAAAATCTAAATACATATATGAGTTCCTAGCATCCATATTAGGCTAGTAACATACCTCTGATCGTTCGAAACTTCTTCTTCCACAAAATTAAAATTCCAAATTTCTCTCTTCTCTCTCTAGCTTCTCTCTTCTTCCTCTCTCCTCTCTTTAGCGGTTCTCCTTATCCAGAGACTTGCTGAGGGTCTTAATACAACTCCTCAAGCCCTTTGGAAGGTTGGAGAAGGATGAGGTGCATCCTTGTGCTGCCAGGCAGCAGCTTGGGAAGAAATGCCATGCAATGGCATTTCTGTAAATAACTCGATTTCGTTTTTTTTTTTAATAATTTTTCTATATACAATAATAAAACATTAACTACATAAAATAATTCCATATATATATATATATTTTTTCTTTTTGTATGCGCGAATGTTCGGATTTTACAGCTTGAGTGTAGCACTTGCTTAAGTAATCATAATTCCGTTAAGCATGCACTATTGAATGTGACTTAAATTAGCCTGCAAGTGATTCTTCACAATGCATGGAGCGTTGGTGATTCTTCTGATGATAGTAAGTAATGTCAGCCAGAGAATGCCACGTAACAGTTCTTTTTTGGAAAAAGTGTGAACTCGTCTGCTGACGATTCTCCCTAATCACCGATGTCTAAGATGATTATATATGACAAGCGAGGTTTGAATTATATCCACCACCTCCTTTTAATAAATTTGGTTATGCTAATCATGCAACTATGACTTGAGAGTCACGATTAGTCACTTTGTTTTTCAATTTATCAAATGATTGCTCACGAATATATATATATATATATATATATATATATATATATGATGTTAGGGAGCCCATTTTTCCTTTTAATTGGCATTTCACACAAGTAATATGATCATTGAGGAATAGACAAGAAGCATTCACATAAAAACAATAGGGTTAAATACAAAAAAAACCCTTGTACTTGAGGGGTTTGGCAGACAACCTTCCTCATCTTTAAACTATTGCACTAAACCTCCCTAAACTACAATTTTTTGTGCAAAACAAAATTGACGTTGCAAATTTAATGACACATACCGCACATGCACCCAAAATAGCGACTAGGTGGTGAAATTTGTCAAATTTTTTATCCAAAATTCCAAAAATATCCCCATTTTTTTCTCTTTTCCCTTTTCCTTTGTTTCTCTCTTTCTCTTCCTCACCACCAATTGAACTAAAAACTAAATCCACTTCACGACCTTCATCCTTAATTCTTTGTGACTGTTTCCACTATCACTGGGTTTGGAAGCTTGGAAGCACATCTAAGAAATGGGTATGTCTAAGAAGCTTGGAAACACATCTAAGAAGACCGATCTAGTCTTGCCAGCATCTTCTTGTGTTAGGAAAGTTAAGATTCAATGGGTACTGATTTCTCTAAGGAATTGAATTTGTTGAATGAACCGAAAGACTTTCTGGTAATGGGGGAAGCTCAATTTACGATGGAGTTTGTCGGCGTCATCAAGCCACGGTACATGTTTGGATTGTTTCGAGATGCATTCTTTGGTTTTGATGAGGAATCTGAAGTGGGCATCTCAGTCCACCACCATCAGTCGTATATCTTTCTCCATTTCTCTCTTTTTCTTCACCCTCCACCAACCGTCACCACCCAGCCCATTGTTGAAAGTGGTGTTCCAAAATAGTAAAATCATTTATAGATATTTCTGATATTATGTAACTTAACATAGAATAAAACAATAACTACTTGGTGTGAACAGTTATACAGAAACAATCTTATACGAAAGAGTTACAATAAAGAGATACAGTAAAGAGTAACAGTGACAGTCTTATACAAAAGAGTTACAACAAATAGTTACATGTAACTATTTTGTCTAAACAAATTGAATACTAACCCGATTGCAGAACATGAACTGTTATTGAATTTCAATTAGATCAAGGCTAGTGTTTGACACTATGTCTTTCGCCCCCAACTTAGTGCTTATGACATATTGAGCGCCTGCCTCCTAGGATACAATGATCTTCCACGAATAAAAGTAGCACTCCAATCTATTCGTACAACGAACCAAACCTATGTTGTGTACTCTCCAAATGCACTGCCTAATGCCAAAATGCAGACTGTCTCAATGCCTTAATGAATAACAAAATTTATTGTATGTAGAATGGTAAATGAACCTAGGTATTTATAGACACTTTGGTGACTTTTCGGACAGTCACCACACTAAAAGACACAACCCATAAATAAAACCTCTAATAGCCAGTAGACACCTTTGAACACAGTCCAAATTTTCGGACTGGAATAAATCGACCCACAGATACCACCAAATTAATTTCGGATTAAGAAATTAATGCTCATTTAATTAATTCCTTTATTTAAATTAATTTTTTCAAAAAGATAGGGCAAGCCCGTACCCGAGCCTAGCCCGGCCGGGTCGTGGTCGTGGCGAGGTGGGCGGCGCGCGCGTGTGTGGTTGAACCAACGGCATGTAGGCGCTCGCTCCGCTCACAAAGCTGTGGTACCCCCTTGGGGCCCAACTCATAGAGCAAACTTGACCTATATATGCCCATGTTGAACTTCTTTCTCAACTAATATGAGATTGGTGTCATATCCCACATTGCACCACCTTTTCAAGAGGATCACTTTGGAGCCTATTTTCTCATTCATTTTTTACTCGATTTGAGCAAGTGAACATACTACATTCTACTCCTCACGGAGTAGAATATCAATCCACGAAAATTTATTCAAAATAACAATTGAGTCCTACTTTAATTTTGGCTCAAAGTCGACCAAAAAACTATTTTGGTCTAACACCCATTCCCACCAACCCTTCTTTCTCTTTCTCTGTATGGCAACCCTTTGCCGATCGAACCAGCACTAATTAGCACACTCAATAAACTTGGAAACTCTCCTTAATTTTCTCACCGAAACCCACCCCCACTGAAACTCTATAAGGAAGGATTTGAGGTATATAGAGGTGTGTGATTAATGGTGGTGTTGTTGGGTTTGTGAATATTGAGGTATAAAAGTTCAAAGAGAGAATTAAAATATAGAGAAAGAAAGATGTAAAGTAGAAGAAGGGTATTGGAATAAAAAATACCTAGCTAAATAAGGGTACTTTGGTTACAGATTCTGTAATGGACATCCACTGTGACACTTTATTTTTAAATTGGGGGTTTAGTACAACCGATAGAACTACAAGAAGGTCATGTGCCAATGACTCTAAGTACAAGGTTTATTTTTTGTATTTAACCCAAAATAATAAAAGTAATGTTATATGGTCTTAAAAAATAGAGTTGATAATCACAATCATTGAATATGTAGAAGATTTCAATAAATAATATGACCACAGT
The DNA here is from genome assembly GCA_023539305.1 of Ilex asprella. Lineage (NCBI taxonomy): Eukaryota > Viridiplantae > Streptophyta > Magnoliopsida > Aquifoliales > Aquifoliaceae > Ilex > Ilex asprella. The sequence continues at coordinate 342,517 of CM042186.1, read as the reverse complement.
AAAATTAATAGTTATAATTATCAAGTTCATTTTTTTAATCTAATTTTGAAGTCCATGTGTCATTACTCAAATAGTAATACCAAAACAATAAAGTGGCTAATATGGTAATTTTGTTTAGTTCAAAGATTAACGTTCATATTGGACAATTTGTATATTATTTTCTTTGTGTTCCATTGAAAAGAGAGCAAAGGATTGGCAACCCTATAAATAAAAAATTTTAGTTCTCCTAAACGGCCATGCTTGGTTTGGTGCAGTTTGAATTAGGACTATAAGCATTTGCAAGTATTAAGAGATCGAGGCAGCCACCTAGCTAGCTACCACTGTCGGTCAATGCCCCCAATGCTGCCCAACTGTGAAGGCTATATTCCCACCAGCGAATACGTTGTTCTCGTTCACCACTACTTTTACCACGTGGAGTAGATTTTTACTTTCTAGCAGCTGTGTGAATCTGGCCACTCACCTTGTATATATATCTTCAAGGTGCCATTTTCAGATACCCAACAATCTGAAGAGTGAAGAAAAGATAAGATGGAACATAAAGGGAGTGGAGATGGAGGTTTCCATGGCTACCGCCAGCTGCTACAAACAAACTCTGGTAATATATAGCAAATATATATTTTCCATATATGAATGATCATCTTCTGCGTTTCTGCATGCGCATTCTATTTACATTATGCATGAGGTGCGTGTGTGTGTGTTTTAATTATTAAAGAGTGTTGTGTTATTGTGGTTTCTCATAGATAATTTTTTTTTCCTTAGGTGCAAAGGGCTCTATGTTCTTTTCCCAGAAGTTGTTCCAGGGTTTTGTTTCGTTTTGTTTTGTATGTGTATATAGTATATATAAAGCAATTTTGCTGGTAATGAAATAATGTTTCCCTGGGGCTTTTCTTTAATTACTGGTTATGTCTGGAGTAGAGGATCCTTCTAGTTTGACAAATCAGTCTCTCTAGTGTGTTTACTAGATATGCGTTTGCTTGCAGTTTTTTTCAGCATCATGAAAATGTATCTTCAGTTCAGTTTCAGGACTTTGTTTGTAGAACGACAACCTATATTTTAAAGCTTAGTTAGTTAGTCACCCACCTAGCTTATGGATGTTTGTGATCTAGGGCTACATGTCAATTTTTTTTAAAGATCGTTTCTCCTGGTGTTTGCTTTTTGTTTATAGCCAGCATCTCTTTTGAATCTCTACGATTATTAGTTATTTTCCCTCATACATGCACACATTATTGTCCGCTGGGCTCTCTCTCTCTCTCAAAATCTTTTTGCTGCTCGTTATTTACATCGGCTTCCGCATCTTATATGTTTGAATATGCTAAGGGTTAGAAATCTTTTACTTTACCTCTTCGGCATCTGATTCTTCCTCTTTTTCTTCTACATTCTCTTTTCTTATGCATTTTGTTTGGAATGCTGGGGCAGTGGTTGTGGATGATGAAATAGTAAATCACAATGGTAACACAAGTGGCATGCATGCAATGTTTAACATTAGATCATGACCCCACATATTTCATTCTCACCTGCACGCTACAAAAAATTTAGAGTGAGTTTGGTGGTATCATGTGGCGTGCACACTGCACATCCAATGAAAAACTATCACAAAATAAAAAACATGGCGATCATTATATATGCAAGCAGCGGTTGGCTGATTTTTCTCTAGCATTCACTGCAAACAGGGAGTGGTTTTTGTCCACTTCGGGCATGTTTTTTTTTTCTTTTCCGCTAGGATAATAATATATAGATTTATTATATCAAGTGTTAGTGACGAAGGATTAATGTTCGAAGCATGGTGTATGGTGCACCTGGGTTGGTTGGATTCCATGCATGTTGTTCCCGCCTTCACTGCTGACTGATCTTTTAGGTGAGTAAAAGACAACGCGAGGTTGATGACAAAAATTGAACTGCTCTTTTTGTTTCTTTTGCATGGCTTTTCCCGAGTTTCATTTTTTTTATTCGAAATGTACGCGCATCTCAATTAATTTTTTGTTTGGTCCGATCAAATATAAGTCTCTGTTAGCTATTTCTACTTGAACTATTTTTTGAAATTCTAGTTTCAATTTAGCAGTACTCATGTCTGTCTGTCTGTCTTTGTAAAAGATTTGGACCTTTTGTGCGAGTAAAAATCAAATGGCCTTTTGTAGGTTGGACGAATGGAGACCTAATGATGCTAATATTGTGGTGTTTTTAATTCCACTATGTCATTCTTTAGGAATGTATAATTATTGGTGATGTGTGCATCATATGACATTGGTGTCTGATGAGTAGCCAATATTTTCTCGACTGGTGGTAGGACAATTTGTGATCATTGGACTTACAAAGTGACGAGTCTATTGTCCATTCATTTTGCCCTTGAACCATGTCAAAATCTTAGAACCCTGACCCAACTCTGCAGAGTCAAAGTGTATCCATCCGAAATCCGAAAACCAGTTAAAAGGCATTGCATCAAGTTAACAACACATTTGCTTACTTGATTACTGTAAGGGGTATCACATTCCATGAAGGATTTTGGTTGACCTAGCCTTGCACTAGTAGTTTTTACCTCTCGTCCTACATTAGATGACAAGTGGGTATCTCCTCCATAATGAGTGTTCACCTATATGGGCGGGGGAAGACAACTCTCACCCAATGTGAGACGAGAGGTAAAGACTACTGATGCAAGGTCAGGTCAGTCGAAATCTTTCATTGAGGGTAATACCCCTTAAAATTATCATCTATGATAACTGGTACATAAGTCGAACCGACAACTTCATCGTTATTGATGGTAATAACAGCCTTTGCTAAATTCTTGTTAGGGACGAAGTTCCCAGATATCACTATGAAGCTCCCTGAGATTAATCACACTAGCAATCGCTCAACTGCAGATCATGATACTGAATGCACCGTTCGAGAGCAAGATCGCTTCATGCCGATAGCCAACGTGATCAAAATAATGAGGAAGATCCTTCCTCCAAATGCCAAAATCTCCGATGACGCCAAAGAAACAATCTAGGAGTGCGTGTCTGAGTACATCAGCTTCATCACGAGTGAAGCCAACGAACGATGCCAACATGAGCAGTGCAAGACCATCACTACTGAGGACGTGCTTTGGGCTATGAGCAAGCTGGGTTTTGATGACTACCTCGAGCCCCTCACCATGTACTTGCAGCGTTATCGTGAGTTTGATGGTGGTGATCATGGTGGTTTGATTAGGGGATCGGGTGACCCATTGGTGAAGAGAACGGTTGACCACGGAACCTATGCTGCCTTCGCACCACCAGCTTTTCACATGAGTACTAATCATCACCAAGAGTTCTTCGGAGCGAAAGATGCATCAAATGCACGTTCATCGCAGGCTGCAATGGCTCAACTTGAGCCATCTTCCCAATTTAAGAAGTAATTAAGTGGCATAGCATGTTAGTTAAGAGGACGGTGAAGAAAGAAGAGATGTAAGAACTCTTTATGTAATGGATGAAGGTAGTCTGGAGGGTTCCAGTGTAGACAAAGCTAGCCCCCTGCTTTTCAATTAAAAAGGTTTCAATTATCTGTTCGCAAGTGAAAATATTTTTATAACTAAGGTTGCTATAATTTTAAGGAGTTGGCTGAACTTGAAGTTCGGCACAACAAAGTCAAAGGATGAGAATCGTTTCACCAATAGATTATAGAAACTGAATTTGTTTATTTAATTTAAGCGCAAAGATAAGTTATTTACATACTAACACATCAAACGAAATTTAGTAGAGAAATCCAATCTTGGCCTCATTTGAATCCATAATCCTTACGGAGATTATGTTAGATCATCCCATTTGATGGTGTAATTTCTGGTGGATGAGCAAAGTTAACAAATCGTGACACTAAGGTGGGATCAGAGCTGCATGACTCGTGGAATGGATTATGATGTGAGGGTTGATCTTTTATGTATGAGGATGATGACACAGGAGAAATATAGTGGTTCACCAGTTATGAAGCTTGGCTAGTCCACTCTTTAATGGAGGCTCTTACTCTTTTTTTTTTATCGATCACTTGAATTACAGAGGAATAGTCTTTTTGCCTTTAAGGTCTCTCTTTTGTTTTATTTGTGTCTCTTGTGCCTCAATGGAGACACTGTTTAGCATATATAGATTGATTCCTAGTCCTAAGGAGTCTACACCGAGATCCTTGTCTTGTATCCGTGAGATTTCCCTTGATTTTTTGGAGAAAATCTTGGTTGGTTGAGAGTTTTATGCCTTGATTCTAGCTTTCCGTTCTCATTCCCTTTATTTTGAGGATGCTTGTTGTCTATCCAGCTGTTCCAATGTCTTCTAGTCGGTTCATTGTTGGTGTGAGGCTGAGCTCTTATTCTTCGAGCTCTTCTTCTTTGCCTGACCTCCTGACCTGGATTAGAGGTCTGAGCTCACACTTAAAAATTATTTTTGGTATCATCACCATTAAAAATTCAACCATAATTAGTACCAATAAAAATGTAATCATTAAAAGCATCATTTTTCTCTCTGGTCTCCTTAGTCAATATAAATTTTATAAATTTCTTGTAATGGACAATATTATACTTGAGTGTATTTTACACAATTCAATTGTTAATATCCACTGTTGTCGCTACTATTATTATGTTGTCGTCACTACCACCACCATCACTGTGCTGTCATCATTATTGTGTCGCCGTCATCACCATCATTATGTCATCGTCACTATCATTGTGTCGTTGTCGTCACTATCATTGTGTCACCGCTAGCGCTACCGCACCACCATCACCACCACTACTGTCATCGTCACCACCACAGCCACAATTGTGTTGTCACTACCACCATTGTGCCGCTGCAACTAACACCGCCACTACCACCATTGTGATGGTGGTGGTGGGAATAAAGTGGTTATAGTGAAATGGTTAAAAAATGGTAAAATAAAAATAATAATAATTTTCAGACTTCAGCTCTTTATATTTGTTAAACAATTTGATTCATTTTAATACTTAAATTTTAATAAACATCAAACAATCTATAAATTAAAAAAAATAGTATTCAGTTTTAGTTTTATCAAACACCACCTAAGATTTTTAGTATTAAATGATAAGTAGGTAACTTGCTGCTTAAAAATTTAACCTATTTTTAAGAACTGTTTAATTAAAATATTAAGTGGTATGAGTTTTACGTTATCAAATAGATTTAATTTATTAAGTGTTTAATATTCAATTTTAAATCTTTAAATCAGTGTTATCAGAACTGGACCGGACTGGCCAGTTCGATCGGTTGGACCGTGACCCGAGGCTTTAACCGGTCCGGTTCTCTAATTAGACCGCTTAAGGAATTGAACCGGCTCAAAACCGTTAAACCGGCCGATTTTTTGTTAATACCATGAACCGGGCGGTTTGTTAAAACCGGACGGTTCAAGTTCCACTCCTCATATAAAAAAAAATTCTCTCTTTTTGGGCCATTTTCTCTTCACTCCTCCAGTCGTCTTCACTCCTCCAGCCGACGAACTGCTCCAGGCACGGCGAACAGCAACAGCTCCGACGAACAGTAGAAGCTTCGGCGAACAACAACATCTGGACCTTGTAGATTTGGACCTTCTCTCACTCAGTCGATCCGATTGTTCAAAGCAATGAATTTCACTTATATATGTATATGAACTGAAGTTTATTCTTATATATATACATAAGATACAACTGATTGTTCAAAGGTCTGATCAGAAAAAAAAAGATACAACTCAGGCAACCAAGGAAGGGGGTTAGTTCACAGACAGAGGCGACAACTCAGGCAGGTGAGCTTTCCGGCGACCTAGGCTACTACTACTTTGTTACTTTGTTCCATTGATTGAAGCTTGCGGATGGTGATAGTGTACTGCACATTGGACTGTGGTTGTACTGCACATATCTCAAATGAATAGTTGTTGTACTGCATTTGGATGACTTTGTGATATTGTTTGTTTAATTATTGGGCAATTGAAATGGTATATTATTGATGTTACTTTGCTATTTGTGATATATTAAGATTGTGATTTGAGATTTTTTTTTAGCAACATGTGATTTGAGATTGTGAATTGGGATTTTTTTGTCATTGTGGATTTTACTTAACTTCATTAATTTTATGACAAATTATATGTATTTTAGACGTACGTTATATTTTTTAGCTAAATTATTATATTTTATATTTATTATATATATATTTTTATTTTTTTATTATATAGTCGGTCCAACCAGTGACTCACCGGTTGAACCAGTGAACCATTGACCCAGTCCTCCAGCCGGCTCGATGACCGGTCCGATTCTGATAACATTACTTTAAATGATGTTATCAAACAACCTATAATCCATCTATTTTTCCATTGTTCTTTTTTTAGTTTTTCTTACTAAACATAATGTATTATTTATTATTCTAATTTTTTATCTTTCTATTTTTCTAATAGTACCAAACAAAAAGCAAAAAATCGAGATGACATAATAATTTGGGTGAGGCTATTCCCCACTTAAAAAATATCAATTCTCACTCCATTCTATTTCTTATTATCAAACTATTAAGTTCATCTTTTGATAAAAAAAACTATTAAGTTCATCTCATTAGTAACTAAATTCACCCTCATGCTATATATACTCTTTTAATAATTAAGAAAATAAAATAAGAAAAAAAATCAAGAAATTACAAAAAAAAAAAACAAAAGAAGAAATTTGTAGTCAAAAAATTTTAAAAAAGTTTTATATTAAAATGGTCTTTACTATCACTTTTTAAAACAATTTTAATGCATACACACACATGCAAATCTTAAATAAAAAATTATTAAACTTAAAAAAGATACCAAAACACAACAAAAATAATAAAAATTCACATAACATACATGAAATCAAATATAAAGTTAAATCGAGAAGTAATTAACTTATATTTCATTAAATAAGCTTATATTTAAACAATATTTTTGTGAGTATATGAGATTGAATAATGAATGAAACTCTAATTGTGAAAAAATAGAAATTTGACTTACTTATTAAAAAGGTGTATATAATATGCGGTGAGTTTAGTTATTAATTGGATGAGTATAAAAGGAAAGAACTTAATAGTTTAATAATAAAAAATTTAAAAATGTCAAAATTAATATTTATGGGTTGAAAGTAATAAAAAATAAAAAAATAAAAATTAATATTTATGGAGTGAAAATAATCCCATCATAATAAGTTGGGTGGGACTATTCTCACCCTTTAAATCTCTATTACCATCCCATTTAATTCTCTTTCTTAAACTATTAAATTTACCTTATCTATACCCACCCCTATAAGTTACACTATTACATCTACATTCATTAATTAAAAATTAAATTTATTTAATTTTATTTTAACCTACAATATACGTAATGATAAAAAAATTTGTTTCGGAGTATTATTTAGGTACTAAAATATTTCAAAAATAGAATAAAAATAAATAAAATATAAATAATTTATTTTTAAAATATTAGTTAAAATATCCTAAAATATCTCAAAATATTTCGAAAACAAAAAATATGTTAAAATATCTCAAAATACCTCGAAATATTTTATATTACATCCAAACATTGAAAATTTGCTTCGATTATTATTTTTGTTTCAAGTTTTTTGATATATATATTTAATAGTTTAATTAGATGGATACAAATGAGGTTTATTTAGTCATTAATGGTGAAAATATAAATGGATGAACTTAATAATTTTTTTAAAAAAATTAAATAAAATAAAAAAAGACGTCATTCCAACTTGCTATAAGTCATTTTCGTTCGCTCGCTCGCTCGCTCGCTTTCTGAATCTCTCTCTCTTGCAAATGAAGTTGAAGCTAAAAGCCGAGGATGAACCGACGGACCATCCTTATCTTGCCATGGAAGGTGGCAAAGGAAGAGGAATGGTGGATCTAGGAAATGGTAGCGAAGTCCTTTACATTCCAAGATTCATATCATACGAGGAGTCTTGGGAATACTTGGATTACCTCAACAAGCACATTCCTTGGACTAGACCCACTATTCGCGTCTTCGGCCGATCCTGTGTTCAGGTTTCCCCAATTTCTCTTTTGGATAAAAATTATCTCTTTTGGCCTTGTTATATGTGTGTATATATATGTATATTTTAGATCTATTTCTCAAAAAGGTGGCATTTTTTATGAATTGGGTGGCTAATTTTGTGGGATAATATGATTGATATTCGTTTGTATTACTGGGAAGGAGTTAGCTGTATGTAGAAGGGTAAATTTGGTCCTTTGGTTTTGTTATTTTGCCTGGTTTGTCAAATGAGAAACTTAAAATTGTTTATGTGACTGTTAGAATATCGAGAGTGCTCTAATGGTTAGCGACTGAAATCGTCTTGAGCTCTGTTCACAATGTTAATTTGCCATTCCTGACGATTCATGTTATATAACTATTTGAGGAAACAAGCATCCCTATGAGCGCAATAAGAGTTCGAATCTGGACATTTTTTTTGGCTGGAATATTAGTATGGATGCATGGGATACGAAAGAATGTAGACTTTTTGTCATGATGAATTTCTCATTTATGGATATACTCTTACATGGTACATTGGGGAACTCATTACTTTTTTTAGAAAAGAAGTTTTGCTTTTCTAGAGCTTACTTTCATGTTCAATCCATGGACGATTGGGAATTGTAATTAATTGTAGTTTCTCATAGTTTATATTTTGCTCTGCAGCGCAGAGACATATGTTATGTTGCAAATGCAGGATTGCCAGAACTAGCTTACAGTGGGTATCAGCCACGTGTGCATTCGTGGGATGAATTTCCTCCACTTAGAGAAATTTTGGACAGAGTAAGAATATTTTCTTTGTATTTCCTCAACATCATTGTTTTTTTGATTATCTGTTAGTGACCTGCATGAATGTTGCCATATACTTTTGTGTCACACTGTAGGTCCACAAAGCACTTCCTGGGAGTTGTTTTAACAGCTTGCTCCTAAATCGGTATAAGGGTGGTGATGACTATGTTGGATGGCATTCTGATGATGAGAAGCTCTATGGACCGACTCCAGAAATTGCCTCCATTACTTTTGGATGTGAACGTGATTTTCTTTTGAAGAAGAAACCTAATAAAATATCTCAAGGTACTTGCACAATCAATCGTCTTATCTCTTTTTTGGTATATGGTCAGTGTTTGCTATCAAATTTGAAGTCCCAGACTACATTAGTGTATCTATTTTGTTTTTGGACAGACATGTTTTGATGGTTGTTGCCTGTGTTAATTTTGGTTAGTGAAATACCTGAAGATTTACTCTATATGCTTCCTTAGAAAAGTTTTTATTCTGTGTGTGCCAGCTAAAAGATTCGAGGGTGAACCTCCTAGCAAAAGATTAAAGAAGACTAGCCATTCCGACCAGCACTCATTTACATTAAAGCATGGCTCATTGTTGCTGATGAGAGGCTATACCCAACGGGATTGGCTCCACTCAGTGCCTAAACGTGCAAAAGTAGAGACAGCACGAATTAATCTAACCTTCAGACATGTTCTCTGATTGACTTGTGATCAAGAAAGTGCTCGTTAAGTGCTAAAGGGTACACAACTTACAGAATTCCTTTGAAATTATGCTATGCCTTTTAAGTGCTTCTATTTTTGTTAGAAAGCTGGTATATGTTGCGAATAGACGCTTAAATACTGTGGAGACTTAGTATAGAAGGTTATATATTGTTCTTACACTTGGTGTTTATGGATGAAAGAATGTACGGAGAGAATGCAACAATCAAATGCAGGCGCCTTGGTAGACATACAAACATGTTAAGATTTTTAAATTACCTAGCGTGGACGTACATTTGTACATCTGTATATTTGCTTGAGTGTGGGATGCAAAACAGGAAGCTCTCCATTTTATCACGTGCATGGAAAACCATCCCTACTCTGCTAATGACAGATAATGATATGGTGCTCAGCTAATCAGGTCTCAGTACCTGCAATACCATTACACCTGAACTAAGACAAGGCAAAAAGCACTAGCATTTTGCACTGGGGAAGGAGCATCATCTGCCCTTGTTTTAGACTTCATGCTGCCCTCTTTTTCACCCTTGGTAAGGTTCAAAAGCTCATTCAATTGCTTCAAATTTTGTAGCTTCACAAGATCACTTGTAGACATGGATGTATGGATTTTCTAAGCTGGAATAGCTTTGAGTTTCTGAGTTTGAATGCATAGGAACTTAATAGGAGTGAATTGCCTGCTTATCTGAAAAATAGTACCATAAAGTATATGGCGTATGATGTTTGGAGGCCATGTTATATTCCTTTGCAGATAAATTGAATATCGAATATGTATAATGATTTAGGATTCCAATACTTGATTGCTTGACTGTGATTTGAACCTTTTTACAGTCATATGTACATCAATAGGACAAGTCATTGGATTTTTAATGCTTCTTGACTGTCTGAATATGTTATGAACTATTTTACAACTCAGTTCTTTGCATTGGTAGCTGAAGATTCTCTAGACAGGTGCGTATTTTATCAATTGAAATTTTTGGTTGAATTTCAACGATAGATAGGAATACTCTCCAAGGCTGTGAATGATACAGGAGAATTTGACCTAATTCTGTTTAGCTATCCTATTTTGAAGCAACTGATGTCCCGTCCCCATTGGGTGGGGAATCAAGAGGCAGGATCTGGAGATGGACTAATGAATGACTATACTAGATAGTATGCAGGATGGAACCACTTTTTAGGGTACAAAACCTATTCTCTTATAAAAGGGGTTCGTGAATGCAGGACCTGCATAGCAGCAATAAGTCAAAAAAAGGATGCATTAAATACATTGCCATCATAAATTACGAGTTTCCTTGACTCACAGTTACGTAGATACCTTCCAGAGAGTTCCACTGGATCTTTGCGGGTACACCTAGTAATCTTAATAACACAAGGCTAATAAAGAAACAAGGATAGCTAGAATAGTTGAATGATATGTGACAGAGTAGGGCATGCGGCCTTTGTCCTTTCGGAAGAAGAGTCCTTGGTATACTGGCAGGTTGATGAAAACCACTAAACCACTTAGTACTATCTGTAACGCCAATTTGTGTGAAACCTTAGCTTGCAAGTCCTCTGTAACCACCCTCTGTAGTCCCGCCACTAAACTGAACAAATTGAGCAGTGCAACCGTAGCTAAAACATTGAACATTGGTGAAGGGGCACCAAATTCCATTATCTCTTGTTCGTATCTCTCAGCAAGGTCGTCGTCCGCAAACTTTGCAGTAACTACGAAACCAGACTTAGCAAACCCCATTAGCTTTAAGATGGTGTCTGAGAATCCAAATAAGTAAGAAGTAGTTCTTCTAAACAACCACATTCTCTGTTCATTCAGCCACCCTTGCAATGTCCCTCCGCACCACATAAACTCACCTAAGCTGTACACATACTTGGCGATGATGACATATCCAAAAGGTAAAACCCAGGGGCTTGATAACTGTGGGCACAATGTGATTCATCTCTTAAAAGAATGCACCAGTGCTTATAAAACAGTGACAGGTTTAGTGGGTATTAAATTAGTAGAACAAATCCACTCAGTCTTTGCATTGAAAAAGTTAATGATTATAATTTGAGCAACAAAAAAAAAAAAATTGAAATTTCTCTGCCATTTGTTGTAATGGTCTGGGGAGCATACCTCTGGGAACAAGGAGACGCCTCTAAGGAGACATAGAGGTGGGACAGCAACATAGAAGAGTGTAGCCAGGCAATTTGGAGCCCAAAGCAAGTAGCAACAATATGAAATTTGAAGACCCAGAGGAATCCTTCTATAGCCATACAGAAAAGGGCAGTATTTTGAGCAAAATATCTGAAAGTCACCTTCTGACCATCTCTTATGTTGTACTAGTGTCTGCAATAGGGTTGTGGGAGCAAGTCCTAAGAAGGCCTTCCTTTCTGGATTGAGGTAGACAGATTTCCAACCTCTATGTTGTATCGACAATCCTGTGACAACATCCTCTACTGGAATGCCATACATCAATCCCATCTGTAGATCAACATGCATGTATGAGAGTTCATATGCATGTTTGTTTGTGTGTGTGTGTGTGTGTGTGAGAGAGAGAGAGAGAGAGAGAGAGAGAGAGAAAGAACCTCCTTTCCCCATTGAGTGTTCTCTTCATAGGTACAACTTGCAAGAACCCTGCATGTCTCTTGAAGCACACCTGCGCTTTCTTTAACCAATGTACCATTCTCTATCTTCCAGTCAATCTTACTTCCTTTGTTGTACTTCTTCCCGCAAAGAACGTCTCTCCTGTGAAAGCACCCAGTACCGATATATAAAGGCCCTCCATTGGAATCGTGGCCTAAAAACTCCACCTTGATCACCATAAGGAATATATATATATATATATATATATATATATATATATATATATATGGTTAGTAAATCATGGTAACTTTATATGAGTGAAGCTGAAATCTAAGTACATGTTTTCTATTAATTAATTCTTACCTTCATTACTACTTCTAAGGAATTGCAGTACAAATCATTCTTGGTGAGGTTGTCAAAGCTTTGTGGAAACTGTACGAAAGCAATCTCATGGCTCCTCTCTTCATCCATGAAAAAGCAAAGGGCTTCTCTCACTGACTCTGAATTGTTTGAATACATGTCGCAATCCACATTAAGAATAATTGGACTGTTGCTTATCCTTGATGACACCCTTATCTATTAAATTCAGTCATGGACACCGTAAACATCATAATAATGAAAAAAAAAAAAAACTAACAACTAATTAAGCATGTAATAAAATAAAGATGAAGCTATATAAATGTGGCAGCATTTTCAGTGTCCGGTGTCCCATGCCAAATTTGGCATAGTATATTGTAGCTGCTAAATTATTTGGTATGTAAAATATGCTCATCATGCCTTATGTGTGGATAGGATGCATGAATAGACATAGTTTACCAGGGCATTGAGTGCTCCTGCTTTAAAGTTATGGTGGTACTGGGGCCTCTTCTCACGGGCTAAGTATACCAAAGTTGGCAGAGGTTGTCCTTCATTGTCCACAGCCTTGGTGTCTCTCCCATCAACTAACATCTGAGAGATCACCAAATTAAAGTAAATAAATCATCTGCTCTGCTACATATAGTGAATAGTAAAAAAATATATATATTTTTTTAGTTTGGTAGCAGTAATAGCATGCGTGATTGAAATGTTGAATTGATGATGGCTGATATTACTTGAAGAATAGTGTGATGATCGCGTTTGCTTGAAACTACATCCCACTCACTAAATCCCTTGTGCTCTCTGCGTAATTTATCTGGAATTCGGCCTAGCTTCATGGCATTGTTGATCCGTTTTTCCATTTCACCATATAATCTCTATCAGAAAAATAAATGATATTAATTTAGTTAAGAAAAAGTTCAACTGATTTATTGAACTGCAAACAAATATAGAGGTGTAAAGCAAGTAGCTCCATCCAAGAGGTAGAGGTAGAAGTAGCTGTTACTGTTACTGCCACTGCCACGCCACCGGAACATTACTCATTAACAAAGGCCAAAATTAAACAGCTGTTAAAGAAATCTTTCTTCCCGATTTCGACTGGTCCTGATATCTTTGGTAGGGCCCAACCGTGAACATCAGTAATACAGCCAATAATGCACTGAGAAGTGAGGACCACGAATGTTGGACAGGATCCGATTATTGCCCAAGTACTATTGGATTGGGACCTTGGAGTGCTTATACATAAAAGATTTCCCGATGCACTTTCAAAAAAGAAAAAGACATAGAAAGAAATTGGGAATATAAAACAACACCAGAAAAACTTCTACATTATACAGAAAAACTGATATATTACCTCAATAATGGTGAAGTAACACAACTGGGGTTTGAGATGGGAATGGATCGCCTGATCCGCTTACTGTTGTTTAAGCGGAAAAGACCCCCAAAATGGTTGATTATATGCGAGTAAAAAATTATTCAGATCAATACAATTTTTCTGCAAAAATTATCATGTACTACCTCAATGGAAGACCATTCTTTGGCCATTAGATGATCATCCAGTGGTGGTGGACCACCAGTAACTTTAGAGAAATAAGCTGCTGGTGACCTTGGTTCTATTCTGAATTTCTTGCAAAATGGTAGCCAGTACTTTGAGAAGCGAGAAGCCTCTAGGAGAGCATAGAACATCAACTCTGAACCACCGTCGTCAGAAAGGTAGACATTCATCTTCTCCGGAGGGTAGCTGTAAGCCATGACTGATAGGACTGTGTTAATGACCATCAGTGGTGGCTCTAATACTGGGTCAGCTGTGCACACAAATATGTCTATGCCCGGCAGAACCTTCTCATATCTGGCATTTAACATTCACAATAAGAAACAAGTACCACCACCACCACCACCACCAACAACAACAACAACAAAGTAACAAACATACACACACACAGAGATGAGAGAGAGAGAAAGACCTTTGGGAGAGCCTTTCTTTGAATGTATAACGGTATATAGGATTCCATCGAGCAGATTGAGTGACAAACCAGAAGAAACTAAACCATAGGTCCGCCAGAAACAAACCTATCCAAGCCCATCTTCCATCTTCTCCTTGTGCCGGTAGATGACTTACTCTATACACAAATATGAAACCTATGCCAACAATCATTGAACCTGCGTACAACCAATATGGAATACGTCCTTTTGCAGACTTCGTTTCATAGAGAGGAAGATAACCATCTTTTCCCATTTCTCTCTCTCTCTCTCTCTCTCTCTCCCGTTTGTGTGGGAAGAGAGGGCGTGGGGGGTGGGGGTGGGGGTGGGGGTAATGTAAGGCCTTAATATGCTAGGTAATTTTTGCACCATTTCATAGCGATGTAATATATCACAATTCCTGTCCACTGACTATAGCTAATAACGTGTGGAAAACTTTGAAGTCAGACAGTTCGAGTGTCTTAGAATATTCGCCTGATGTTGGTTGTTGTTTGATGTATCAACTAGGAGAGTTTTTGTCACGTATCAAGCAAGAAGAGTTTGATCATCACACGGAAAAGAACTAGGGACTTGACTATAAACAGAAGTGCACGACAACGTTAAATAATAAAAAGACTTAATATGAAGAGTGAATGGACATGTCTATAGGACTATCACACTGGTTCTAAGTATATTCGGTATGTCAAAATAAACAGGTGAAAATGTAGAGCGCTAGAGCTCCCGGATGAGGCAGGATGTGAAAAATAAAATAATAGATAATAAAAGTAATGCTATACGGATCAAATTTTGGGACTAAATTAAAAGTCTAAATAATATGACAACATATTATTTGAAATTTTTATTGCGACTCAAATGACATGACACCAAATAAAGAAGCCCAACTCAACTATCATGTCATTTGGGTTCCAAATTTGATCCCAAAATTTGATCAATGTAGTATTACTCCTGTATGAAATTCATCATGTTGGATTGCCACACCACTCAGAGAAATAAGTCATTTGTTGAGCGCTGTACATCTCTCTTTACAACTTTAATTAGGCAATAGTTGTACAACTAAGTTTCCTTCGTACATCATATACATATAACATCAAAAATGTTACTTAGCTTTCACTTAGAAGAAGCACATCGAGATAATGTTAGACTGTAGTAACTGTACTAAGAGTGAGCATCCAGGATGGTTAGAATTAAGGAATTGAGAAATCAAACAGAAGAATTCGATCATTTTAGGATTTCAGGTCTTCCGGTGATTCAGTTCAGCAAGCCCATCATGCATACTTCCCTCACTTCTGCAACTCAGATTCTAAGGTCTTGGCAATTCTGTTCCTTCCACACCTTCATCTGGTCCAGCAGTTGCCAGAGGAATTTTCTGAATGTTGGGAAGATCCAGAACCTTCTGTTGGGTTTGAGTTTCAGCCCCCGTGGGCAGCCCAACCCATAAATCATGGATCCAAATCCACAGTTATAAGGTACAAAAAAAAAAGATAATGAGATTTGAGTACATTTTTCAAAACTTATTTGACTTTAAGTACCACCTTCAAACTTATCCTCCTTTAAGTTTTATTTTTCATCAAATAGTTGTCAATAAATATACATTTTAAAACATTTTCAAATTCTTTTTAAAATGTATTCCATAATTACTCTTACCATAAATAGTGCATACCTAATTGATAGCTTTTATATTTCCAATATCTAAATATTAAACTGCGAGACTTTTAAGATTTCTTTTGATATTTCTGTATTATTTGAATTTTGAAATTTCATATATATATATATATATTTATATATACACACACACACACACATAGTAATATCAAATAGTAATACGCTGAACAAAATAATAGCAACATCAAACGATAACATACTCAATAAAAAATTTAATTAAAAATTTAATCTTTGATGTTACTATTTTTTTATTGAGGGTGTTACTGTTTGATGTTACTATTTTTTTGTTAAATGTGTTACTGTTTAATATTATTATATATATATGTGTGTGTGTGTTTGTGTATAAATGTAACTGTTTGATGTTACTATTTTTTTTGTTGAGTGTGTTACTGTTTGATGTTACTGTTTTTTTATTGAGCGTGTTATTGTTTGATATTAATATTTTTTGTTGAGCGTGTTATTGTTTGATATTATTATTATTATTATTATTATTATTATTATATATACACATATATATCTATATACGTGTGTGTGT
>CM042186.1:315193-325577 GCA_023539305.1 Ilex asprella | reverse complement strand
CACATATATATCTATATACGTGTGTGTGTGTATATAAATGTGTGTGTGTAAAATTTTAAAATTTAAATGATACACAAATATCAAAAGAAATATTGAAAGTCTTACATTCTAATCTTAAAAGTCTCACATTCAATTAGGTATGCACTATTTATGGTAGGGGTAAAAAGGCTTTTATGACTTTTTTTTAGCACATGTACTTCTGTCCCAATTATTTTAAAAAGTGTATCTTTATCCTATTAAGTTTTTAGGGAGGTGCTGGCCTCCCTAGCCCCCCCCCCCAAAAAAAAAAGGATGGTTTTTTTTTTTGAAAATTTGGTGGCCGACCACCATATATAGACATATTTGGAGATAAGTCCAGTAAAGAAACTTATTTGGTTTTAAGTCCACTTTTTGTCAAATTTACTATTGTACCCCTATCCTTTGAAAAAGCAATAACCGAGGTCTGACTTACCGTCTCCTTCACATAGGTTAGATCATTGAGGTTTATATGAAAACTCTTGATTGAGGTATATATGGAAACCCTTGATTGAGTTATATATGGAAACCATTTATTAAATATTATGATAATTTACGGAAGTTTTATATGAAAATTATATCTTCTGATAGTTATATATGGAAGCTTGATGTACGAATAAATCGTTGGTAAATTAAGTAAAAATCAAATCACAAAATTTTCTTAACATTAGTGTTACTATAGTGACACTAATGAGATTGTTTTCCTTAAAATGTTCAATACCCAAAATGAAGAATTCTACAATTTCAAATAGTGATACAAAAAATCAATAATTTTTTGATAACCTCTGGGAATTGTTCTGCAGAGAACTGTTGTAAACTTATTATTAGAATATAATAGAAGGTTGAGATTGACGTTCGTAAATGTATCTTGGATTTAGAGGAACCACGCAAATTTTGTGTTTTGGTTGTGGTTGATATTACTATCTTCTTTAATTTTTAAGTTAATTGAGTTTAGTAGTACACTGCCTATTTAATTTTGGATTAAGAAGAATAAAAATAATTAATTCCGCTAATTTTGTGGGTTCATCCTATCACCTTCTTTTCGGCAAAAAAATGCTTTGTGCCTAATTAGAGGTCCAATCCTTTTCTGTTTTTTGGGGGTGGATGTCCGTTTCTTCTATGGACTTGAGTGTATCATTATTTGGGGAAGACAATAACATACAAAAATTATACTAGAGTAATTCAAAGTAACGAATTTTATGAGTTTTTGCCCAAACTAAATAAGTATAGAGAGAGAGAGAATCTGATGACTGAACTTCATAACCACAGAGGAGCTAATATACTTTCCAAGTATCATTGTGGATAAAATTTCTATGGAAAACGTTTAGGGCAGGAGTTTAAGCACTTTCCAAATCTACTTGTTGACATGTCCACTACAACCTTAGAATGAGAATTATTTTTCTAATAATGCTATATTGGGAATTATTTTTAAAGAACGTATTAATTTGAGTAAAACTCCAAATTTTATAGAGTTGTTTCCAATGGATATGTAATAGTTCCATTGAGTATTGTTACAGGGGTGAGGGATGTGCCAAGGCACTCGAAATCATGGATTCTTTCGTCAATGTAGCCAACTAAAATTTCCGTTATTGCTTCTTCACTTTCAAAAATGCTTGGAGAGAATCTGAGGCTTGGCAACACACCATATAAAAACTCAAACAATTTTATGACTCAATATATGTTTTGTATCTTTAGGTTTAGTACCATTTGTTAGGGAGATGGAGAGTCCAACAAAGAAGACCGATGTACAATTAAAATACTATTTGACCCAAAAACTGAAGTTCTTAGGTCTTGAACTAATCCATGTATAAAGTCCCTTTTTACCATACCAATCTTGCAATGCTATTACTCTCGACAAGTCCATCCTCCAAACTGCTCTTCATGAGTCACCATCATCAACTTTCGGTTGATGGTCCATGACCATGTACTTGTCATGTTCCATTGAGGGTTCATCATGCATTAACTGCAGTCCATAAGCCTACACAATTCTCAAAAGCCACTTAATCTCCAATTGGAAACTCGTATTCAACTTTGTCCAATGAAACGCTCAGTACTATTTTTTGAGAAGATGGAAGCTCAAAAAGAAGTCTGTCCCAAAAGCTACCTCAAGTAATTACGTCTTGGATTGCTCCTTGTTTTTTACCCATTTTTACAATGTTTTTTGTCGGGGATGAAACTTCAACTCTACACAAGCTATTTATCAGTCTATTTTATTTTTAAAACAAATATACCAAAATGCGATATTTTAAAACTTATTTATCAACTTATGACACATTTTAAAAGTAGAGTCAAGTAGGCCATTTTTATTAAAAACAAGGTCAATGACTCTCCTTTTAAATAAAAAAGGGAATATAATTTAACTGATAAAAAAACGTGTTTACTAAACACACTTTTGTAAAAAAGGGTTTTAATAAACATGCTTTTTGATGCAGACCACACATCACTAATCAATTTCTATTATTTGTGAAATGGGCTTCTCTCAACTCAACATCTAGAATCCTAACTTTTGCAGCTCTTGGACTAGATGATATTCAAAGACTAAGAGACAACTCTTAACACATTTTAATGATGGTCAAAATTTTCCACCCTGAAGAATTAATATACAAACCATAGTAAATTAAGGGTTTCCACAAAAAAGGTGGAATTTCAAGTGAATAATTTTTTTTTGTGCTACAGGGTGTTCAGACTTATGCCAACTATTTCTTCGAGTTCTAAGATCGACCACCATAACTCAAACTTGTTTAAAGATATGTCCCCTAAGGAACAAGAGAGATTGACCTTTAGGGGGTGTGGTTGAGACCATGGTTACCAGAATTCACTAAACTCGTGATGACCCACGATCTAGGTATATTGATCCTAAACAGAGTGGATTCGTGATCCAGATCACCAGAATGTACGACCCCAAATTGTAATACTAACTCTAAATCAATTCGCATTCGAATATGTAGCACAAATATAAATACATATTAATTGACTACATGCATAAAAATTTATAATTATAGATTGCTTTAGATAATAGAAAACCAAGCACAAATATAAGATAAATAGTATCTGACTTAGTATTTATGGATATTCTGTAACGTAGTGTTGTTTAGTAGTGAAAACAATCTTAGATAAGAGTTCTAAAACGAATTGCGACCCAAAATAATGTATCAATTAAGTCTACCACCATCATAACTCGTACTTAAGAAAGTGTCATACTGCGTACTCGTACCTGTATCATGTACCAAAGCGACCCACGATCTAGGTAACTTTGGTTGAGACCTCTTGCTTGTAAGAGAGCATGTTTGACCACTGAATATCCTAAGGGCATGTTTGGATGACATTTATTTTAATTGGAAATGAGTGTCCCATTCTTAGTAATGAGACACCTGAGTTTCAATTACTATAGTAATCTTATATTTAGTGTTTGGTTAGTGTCAATAATCTAATGTAAGAATTAATGTCATTCCCAAATTATTTTAGGTGATAATTTAATTTTATACAGGAGATTGATTTTAGGAGAAAAACTTAATTTTTGAAACGAAGTTAATTTTAGGAAGGTATTTTATTCTGATATTTTTATTCCTTATATAGAATACCCAATCAATATAGGTATGAGATTACCGCCATTCACCATGGATTTAGGATACCCACGATTATTGCGAACTGGATTACGCTAATAATCTTATTCTCAAGTTAAATTACTGAATAGTTGACTCCTTAAATATGGTAATTTATGATTTAAAAATGAGAATCTCATTCCCAATCAAGATTATCGCCATCCAAACGAGATCTTAAGAATTTTCAATTGAATAGTTGATTTTAATGGGCAAACTACAAATGTTGAACAAACGTTAACGAATGGTATCTAATGATGCACAAATTGAGTTTGTACACCACTTGTTAGGTGAATAGTAATAAATGTTGTAATTAAGATATAGAGAGATAGTAAGCGAGATGAGATAAGGTTTATAGTAGTTCTGTCAACGTGACCTACATCCACTTTGAATGGCTAGGGACGTCGGGTACTTTATTACTTCAAGTGAGTAAGGAAAGCAGAGCATTACAAGCTTAGAGAGATAGGAGAGAGTTGTGCTCGACTGAGTGTGATCTTCCCCATAAATGTTGACAGAGCTTATAATTTATAGTCGTCCCCTAACAGATTTGGACGACTAAATAGTAACTAAATAGTTAATTTGACGAAGCTAGTGACCTTTTCTCAACGGGCGAGATAGTTACGATTCTCTCCATGAGATTCGGTCAAAGGATGAGCGAAGGGTTTACTCTTTCCAAGGTGAAGAGGATAAGGCTCTTGGATGCTCCCTTGGTGATGTAGCTCCTTAAATTTAATGAGCTTGACCGGGCTTGGACCACCTTGGGCTTGATTTCCTAGATCTCTTAGAGTTGGTCTATTAATTCAAACTGGGCTTATGACATGAGTTGGGCCCTTGGTCTTGTCCCATCATTTTTCCTTCAATGTCCTATGTCTAATTAAACTTGGAGAGAAGGGCATTTGGTTGAATTTAAATTTTTGGCTGACCGCACAACTGAAAAAACTTCAAGAGGCCAAAACATTTGTTTTTAGGCCTTTTTTTTGAATTTTAACAACATCAATCACAGCCAAAGGTTTTATGTCTTGTAGGGCTCGTCGAGAGCTTCGATTATAGGGCCCTTTTTAGAGTAACAGAGCAAAATTTACAGTTAAAATAGCGAGCAGGCAATTAGACGCGTGGTTCTAGGCTAGTAGGCACTGTTCTGGGAGAGCATGCAATTGGGCACACTATTCTAGGCGAGCAGGAGGCTTTGTGTGCTGATTTGAGCAGCTTGGGCAAACAGCTCATGGGTGCCTCTTTGGAGGCTTTGGGCGAGCTGCCCTTGTGTGCAGAGGAGGCGAGCAAAATCAGTCGTGTAGAGGCACGCGTAGGGGAGGTACTAGCAGCGCGTGCAAACAACATGGGGGCCCCCGATTTAGTTAGCTGTCGTGAGCCTGATGTTGATGAGATGGATTTGGGCGAGCACAACAGGAGCGAGGGCCTGGTCGAGCACAGCAGACACGCAGGCCTGGGAGCTCGTGAGGCGTTATGTGAACTCCTCTTGACGCTAGGCAATATGAGCGAGCCCCCATTAGCGTTGGGTAGTTCGAACGAGTCTCCTTCGGTGCCGGGGGAGGCACCCTTGGGTGTGTTTCCCTTGGCGCTGGGCTCGTCAGTCGAGACTACTACTTGCCATGGTTGGAGCACACCAAGACCAGTTGGGAAGACTAGCTGGGTGAGGACCAATGAGCGCTGAGGCGGATTCATCAGTCAAATAGGCGTGGTTCTGGAGTCAGGAGGCAGAATACGCGGGGCATTTTTGGTGATGTGAATGATACGGCTATTTCAGGTGCAACTTCCCAAAATCATATTTCTCCTGGCCTCCTGGTAGTGGCTCAGGTAATTCCTCACGCCCTCGCAATAAAATGCACCGAGCAAAGATAGCTCTTGTGTTCTACAAGGCGCTGATGAGCTAGGGACCTAAGTTGCTGGATGCCTGAGAGATGCTGGGCGGTTGCGCTGGGTGCTTGAAAGGTGTTGGGCACCTAAGAGGCGATTATGCTGATCGTGATGGAGGAGCGTTGTTTGGGGACAAGCACGGGCAGGCCTTGTTAGCACAAGTTGTTAAGTTCGGGAGTGCTAGGGAGAGAGAGATAGACTACTTGCATGAGAGCAAATACAAAATTTGAGGATTGCTCGTGTGTGAGTTGTACCTTTGAGATTGAGCTTTCAGCAACCCATAAGAGAGCCCCTAAGCTGGAGGTATAGGTTTCCTACTTGAGAGAAGTACAGAGACCAAACTTTTGTCGAATCGTGAGAGAGCCGTTAAGCGGGAGGTATAGGTTACCTGCTTGAGAGCAGTGCAAAGGCCAAAGTTTTGGCTATTCGTGAGAGAGCCACTAAGCTGGAGATATATGTTACCTACTTGAGAGCAGTGCAGAGGCTAAGCTTTTGGCGACCCGCGAGAGAGTCGCTTACCTGGAGATATAGGCTGCCTACTTGAGAGTAGTGCAGAGGCTAAACTTTTAGCAACTCGTGAGAGAGCAACTCAGCTGGAGATATAGGTTTCCTGCTTGAGAGCAGTGCAGATGCAAGTCAAACTTTTGGCAATCCGTGAGATGATTCACCTCGCCTAGACTTGTTGATTTCCTCAGTATTCATATATTTTTGAGCTTTTATCAATAATTCTGGCATGCTCTTTGGTGGTCGCTTCATTACTAAAAAAAGGAAACTCGATGAGTGGAGGCCTCCTAGAAAGACAGTAATGGTGACTTTGTCATTGGACTTCTCGATTTGGAGGACTTCCTCGTTAAAACAAGTGAAGTAACTCATCAAACTCTTGTCTCGATCCTGTTTTACGCTGAGCAGATGGGTGACAGGCTTATGATGGCAGCGTTCACTAATGAACCGTGCCACAAAGGATCTTCTCAGTTCGACAAAGGAGCCTATGGAGGCTGGGGTGAGTTTGGCGAACCATTGTCGTGTTGATCCATTCAAGGTAGTTGGGAATGCCCTATGTTTACCATGTCAGGTACGAAGGGTGTGTTGGTTCACCTTACAAGGTACTCCATAGTTTCTAGTCCTTGTGCCTTCATGGCATTGAAGATATCGCCTAGTTGATTCATTTTTCTTTGATTTTTTTTATCCTAGTGATTTGGGGCTCCTTTGGAATTGACATGGAAATGACTCTCATGCTTCACACTTTGATTCTTGTTCTCATCCTCTTGGAAATGAGGGTCTCCACCATGGGAAGAGGGATCTGGAGGAGAAGCTGGCGTTGTCTCATAGTTATGAGGAGGGGCTTCCCTGTGTGGGGCGCCCAAGTGGAGAGGTCCTTGACGCCCAATGTGCAGAGCTCCTCTGGCTTGAGATCCTCTGGGTTGTGCTCCTCCTTGTTATCTAGGAAGAATTAGTTGTAGGATCTGCTGATTCTAAGTTACGAGTTGTTGCATTGTCTCCCGCATTTGTTGTGCATTTGGAACATGATTGGTTGGTGGAGGGGCAACTTCCTCCTCTTGTGCTGGATTATCTTCAGGCTAATTCATGGATCTGGTGGTGATCGTCATTGGTTCAGTAAGAAAGGTAATTAGGTGAGAATTTTTTCGTTCCCATAGACAACGCCAAACTGATGATGCACAAATTGAGTTTGTACACCACCTGTTAGAGAAGCAGTAATAAATGTTGTAATTAAGGTAGAGAGAAATAATGAGCGAGACAAGATAAAGTTTATAATGGTTCGATCAACATGACCTACATCTACTTTGAATGGCTAGGGTTGCCGGGTACTTTATTACTTCAAGTGAATAGGGAGAGCAGAGAGTTAAAAGCTTAGAGAGATAAAAGAAAGTTTTGCTCAACTGAGTGTGATCTATCCCCAAGTGTTGGCGGAACTTAGAATTTATAGTCGTCCCCTAACAGATTTGGGTGACTTAATAATAACTAAATAGCTAATCTGATGGAGCTGACGACCTCTTCTCAACGGGCGAGATAGTTATGGTGCTCTCCATAAGATTCGGTCAAAGGATGAGGGAAGAGTTGACTCTTTCCAAGGCGGTGAGGATAAGGCTATTGGATGCTCCCTTGATGATGTAGGTCCCAGAACCTGATGAGCTTGACGGGGCTTAGACCACCTTGGACTTGACTTACTAAATCTCTTGGAGTTGGACTATTAATTCAAACTGGGCTTATGACATGAGTTGGGCCTCTTGATCTTATCTCATCAGTGTCTAAGTTTTGCTATAATATAGTTAACGATGGTAGTTCCTTTGATCCAAAGCCCAAATATCCGTTCAATGTTTGCTCTTTATATATCCACACCAAAATGCTTTTTTGGTGGTTTTTTTGGGGGATTAAAAAAAATCTAGTTTGAATTTCACCTGTGTTGATTCTGATTCGTGTCTGTACATTTTAGACTAATTAAAGAATGACAATAAATAAAAAGGCCCAATGCACAAAGTTCAATGTATAAATTAGTGAGCTACCCACCATACACCACACGATCCATGATATGAAAATTAAAATCATAATGAAAAAGAAAAAGATATAGTGATATAAATCTATTATTCCTTGCATCATAAGTTAAAGTGAAATGGTGGGCCTATCAATCCCAACCAGGGGTATGATAGTATTCAATGTTTTTGCTTTGTCAAATTTTGTTTGCTTGCAATCGGACTCTAATGAATAGGCCTCCTCTCTTGCCCGTTTCCTAATTGAAGAGGACGTCCTCCTAAAAAGACACAAGATTGCTACACTCAAAATGGTTGCTAAGACGATTAGACCAATTGAAAGGCAAATTACAAGATTTGGAATATAAAAAGGGCTATATATAATTACTGGTCATTGAAAACCCCCATTGTTAATTTACAGTGCCATGCATCCACATGATCTTAATATACAAACTAGGTCTAACAACATTGCACCTTTTTTTAAAATTTTTTAAATTATGACTTGTGAGGGATTTACTTTTCTGTTAAAGTAGCACTAGCACTTGTTTATGGGAGCTAGACTGGAACATATTCTCCTGCCATGCTTTGAAACTCTAGCATATGTTCACTCTGATCCAAGTACTTGGCATATACCAAACGAGCAGCTTTATTGCTTATTATAAATGGGCTAATGTAACCAGGGAAGGTCCTCTTCTCTCCTTTGTTAATTGTCAGGCCTTACTGGTAGTAGTAGTGGTAGGTAGCAGCCTTACCCCACCTTGCAGGCCACTCAGTGCCGGTAAGTTTTTCATTCTACTCAAAACATGTTAGTTGGGCCAACACATGTTCATCAACAATCATTTCCACACCCACACCCACACCCACACCTACACCTAGGGGTGTCAAACGTGTCGGGTTAAACGGTTACGTGTCGAGTTAAACGGGTGACGGGTGAAAAACACGTAAACCCGTACACGACACGTTTAATAAACGGGTAAAAAATCACAACACGAACACGAATCGTTTAATAAACGGGTAACATGACACGACTCGTTTAACACGTTTAATTTTAAACGAGCCGAGTCAGGTTGGGTCGGGTTAACACGGTAAACCACTCGTTTAACCCATTAAACACGATAAGCCACCCATTTAACACGGTAAACCACCCGTTTAACCCATTTACCTGTTTATCACACGTTTGATCAATTTAACACGGTAAACCACTCATTTAACCATTTACCTGTTTATTTAAAAAATTATATAATTTTATCAAATTTGCAAACTAACACAAATAAATGTAATATTTAAAGATATCATACCACACCATATTATAAAGTACAAACTACAATCCAAAATATCCAAATTCCACCAACAACCATATTACAAATCATAAATACAATCCGAAATAACAATCATATTACAACCACAAATTCCATGATTCACAAAGTCCCGTGAAAGATATGAAATCTCCACCTCCACGACAACGAACAAATTCAACAATCAAATTCCCATGCCCTACACAAATTAAAATGAAATATTATATAACATTAATAATTAAATAAACTCATAACTAGATAAGTACCAAAAAATTGACATTACCTCTCATTAATCATGATCAATTATAGAATTACAACATTGAGCAGATATAGTTTTATTAGACTTCATATTTTGATAGAAATCATCATCATCTATTTCTCCTTCCAAATCATCACTAGAATCATCTACAACTAAGCACATCAAAACATAAATAAATCAATGATCACATGAATTAGTATAATAAGAAAAATAATACTAGTGAAATGAAATCAAACTTACTGCTCTTCCCATAAATCCAATCTCTAGTACAAATCAAAGCTTGAACAGTTTTCTGGTAAAAGTGAACTTCGATACTTATTCAAAACTCTACCACCGGTACTAAATGCAGATTCAGATGCAACTGTAGAAATAGAAATTTTCATCACATCACAAGCCAACCGAGACAATTAGGGATGTCAATAGACCGGGGAAAACGGGTATTCGTCCAAACCCGTCCCGTTTGGACCAGGGATGGACTATACGTATTGGACGGTGGACGTATACGGGGATACCTGTATAAACCCGTGCGGAGATGGAGGCGGGGATGGACTTACCCTTACCCCCGCCCCTCCCCGCCCCGTCCCCATTACCCGTAAAAAAATATATATATATATTGAGTTGATTGAGATTATTTTACCACCATTATTTTGTTTTAGACATTTGTTTTTGTTTTGTTCAAATATATAGTATTTTGAAGTAGTATTTTGGACATTTGTTGTTTGTGTTTTATTCAAATACGTTATGTTATATTATGTTGTGTTAGATTATTTAGAATGTTATTGGATTATTTAAAGTAATAGATTTAATTAGCTTGGGCTTGAGCGGGTATGGGGGAAGCGGGGACAGGGACAGGGA
>CM042186.1:291922-314793 GCA_023539305.1 Ilex asprella | reverse complement strand
AGACGCTGGCGAAGTACGACCATGATCGGTGGAATCCAACTGATTGGAAGGCTTTACATGGCAAGGACAGGAACAAAATGACAAGCGCATAAAAATTATAAATAGACTAAAACATTGTAAAAAAATTATGAAAATAGCATGTTCTATATCTAAAACATTGTAAACGAAGGTATTTACACAGATCTGCTTGAAGGTACTTACACAGATCTGCTCGAAGGGGGAAAGGAGAATATCCTTGATCTGCAAACGGATCTACTCGAACACAGATCTGCTC
Source organism: Ilex asprella (assembly GCA_023539305.1). NCBI lineage: Eukaryota > Viridiplantae > Streptophyta > Magnoliopsida > Aquifoliales > Aquifoliaceae > Ilex > Ilex asprella. The sequence goes on along the minus strand of CM042186.1, from coordinate 314,519 downwards.
GAAGGTATCGATCTAACACAGATCTGAACAAAAATTTGTCATTCCTAGCTATAATCAACTCAGATCTAACACAGATCTACTCATTGAGAGAGAGGGAGAGATAAAGAGAGAGAAAGAGAGAGGAGCAAAAGATATGGAGGCCTGCTGGAAAGCATGAAAGGCTGGAATGGACTGGAGGCGCCGATTAGGGTTAAGAAAAAATACATTTATATATTTTCTATATGACTTTTATTAAAAAAAAAAATAATTTTTTAAATTATTATTTTATTAATTTTAATTAAACGGGTTAGTATGGCTTACCCGAACATGACCCGTTTATTAAACGTGTTAAACGAGTTGACCCGTTTAACACGCGAACCCGTTAAGGTCTCACCCAAACCCGTTTAATCAACGGTTAATCGTGTTGTGTTGGATTTTGACAGGCCTACCCACACCCACACCTACACCCACACCCACACCCACACCCACACCCATTAAGATTAATAATACTTTTGAATTTTTAATTTGTTGACATAGTTTGTTGATTTAATCAATCACAATCATTAGATTGGTTATGAATTTTAACACATATTGAGATCTTCTATCAATCCAATAGTTATGAATAATTAAATTAATAAATTATGTCAATAAATTATATTCAAATAGAATTGTTCTTTTGAGATACCAAACAAAGTGAGCTTTGGAAAAATTTGGAGCTAATGAATTGACATCATTCAAAATGTGAATAAATAGGAGATAGGAGAGGTCCCCCAACACAGGCACACACACTCTTAAACTTTGGCCCGTGATTGATCATTTAAAAGAGCGAAATTTGGAATTTTGATTTGCTCACTATGTATGATTGACTATTGACTATTGACTATTGAGTAGTGCTGCTCTGTATTATTTATCATCCCAAACAATTGAGCTTCCTTATTCTTTGTCCGCCATAAATTTTGGTCCTGTGTCTGCAACTGCAACGAAAACTGACCCATGTGGTGGAGGTGGACTGCGGCAAAAACTGTCTCTGTCCATTCCCACTTGGCATGGCATGCCATATGAGTTATTATTAAGCATTGCTTGGGATTGTAAACCCTTATCTTATCGGAAAGTTGAAAATGCAATCAAAAAAGCAACTTGGGAAATAATTAGTGGTCCGAATGGCAGACCCATCTTCCACATTCCGCTTCTTTTGGTTGGTTGGAGCCGTTGACTTACATCATATAATCCTATTGAGAGGATAGGGAGGGATACCTACGACAGAAAAAGGATGGAGCAAATTTTCTTCTTTCTTTCTAATCCTCAGGTTTTAGAGATATAATAATAATAATAGGTGGATAAGTAATCCACCACGCCCACTCTGAGCGCATTATGATCAAACGGATACACAATGATGTTTTTTCCTTGCATTTCTTATATTATTTTTATTTTTTGATAAAATATTTTTCTTTCCATTGCTAAAAAATATGATAATACCTAAAATAAATTCTAAGTATGATCTCAGGCAAGGAGGTCAGACAATATGTCAAGTGCTTAGCGGTCCAAACCTCAATCTCCAATTAGAGCAAACAATTATGAAAACAAGGAATGAACAGTTGTATAACGGAAAAATCTCCAAGACAACAACCAAAGCTATATTCAAGGCGCAAAACTCTCAATTGAGCAAGATCCCTTCCTAAAATCAAGGGAGATCCCACAGATGCAATGTGAAAATCTTGCTGCAAATCCCTTAGATACAGAAATTTTATTATAAATACTGTACATAGCCCCCATTGGAGGGAGATCTATTATTTTGTATCAGAAACATACTGAGAGCCACATTCACCATTAATATTGACTCCTGGAACAAGAGACTCCATAAAAGAAGTGGACTAGCCAAGCTCCCAAGCTCGGTGAACCACTATACTCTCAGCGTGTTATCTTTTTCCCTATTCCCCTATTTTATACGAGCCTAGAAGCTCAGATCAAATCTCATTCAAATATTCAAATGCTCTGCTCATCCACCTAAAATAATCAACACCAGTTTGGTGTCGTATGTAATCTTTTATGACGACCCCAAGAAGCCCAACCAGCCCAGCAAACTCAGGATGATCCTCTTCACTGGGAACAACGGCATCCCAATCCTAATCCTAATCCCAATCTTAATCCCATCAGTGAAGCTAACGAAGGAGGAGAAATCAGTCGGGCTCCCTATTCGCCCTCTAGAAATGGCAAGAATGAAGAATTGCATAGCCAAAATGTTGGGATCGAGAAGAATGATTTTCTCCCCTTCCAGCAGGAAAGAATGGAACAATATTGGGAGCAATGCTTCAAGGACATCCAACAAAAGCTCGGCCACATGAAGGAGACAGTAAAGGGAAAGACCCTAGTCACAATGGATGCTTTGGTGCAACAGAGAGAATCTCGGTTCATCGCTGGGGCGTTAAACTTCCCCCTCCCTCTGAAGTTTAGAAAGCCACAAATAGAGGCCTTTGATGGGACCAAAAATCCCATGGATCACCTCAACACTTATAAAAACTAGATGGAGCTACACATATATCAAGATCCAGTGCGTTGCCGTGCCTTTACCATAAATTTGAAGGGTTTAGCCTTAACATGGTTCAACAGGCACCCCCAGCCTCGGTGTCTTCCTTTAAGGAACTTTCTATTTCTTTTGTGTCCCATTTTATGGGGGCTCGGATATACCGAAAGTCAAGCTATCACTTTTTGAATGTGAAGTAGGGACCACATGAGAACCTGCGGGCATATGTCCAAAGATTCAACTTGAAATCTCTTAAGGTAGATGTCCCGGATGACAAGTTTGCTATTACCGCATTTATAGCTGCATTGGGAGTGCAGTCGAAAGACTTGATGTTCTTTATATCGAAGAATTCTCAGGCAAGCATGACCAAGGTGTTGGCTAAAGCAGAAAAATACATAAACAGCGAGGAAGCTCTCCTCTCTAAGGTTAGGAGCTCATCTTCGCAGAAGGAAAAAGGGAAGGAAGAAAAGAAAAAGGAACGCAATCCCATAAAAGAAAGAGAACGAGATAAGTCCCCGTTGAGGGATATGGACCGTTCCCCAAAGAGAAGGGGAAATGTGAGGGACTGCTTAGGTCCTCCATAGCCAGAGCTGCAACCAAGGTAAGCACCTCGTCAGTTCATTCCTTTCACCGCCATGGTCTCACAGGTCTTATACGAGGTACAAAACAAGAAGTTCCTGAGGTGGCCACCTCGAATGAAGGCGAATCTGACAAAAAAGAGAACCCACAAAGTACTGTGATTATCACAAAGACCATGACCACCACACTGATGACTGCATATGTTGCACTTCTTGATGGATGAGCCAACTTCCTCCTCTTCCTCTAACTCAAATAGAGAAGAGTCCAGAGAGTCCGGGAAGAGGGGATAACCCAGGGGAGCAGCGTTGGCACTAAACAAGGGAAGGTTTTCAGATGTCATCAACTCTACGAAGGGCATGGGTCCAGCATGGATCACCTGTTCAACCCTTATCTCCTCAGCTAAGGTCAGATCAGGAGCACCTGCACAGCAGGATCATAATAAGACCAAGACGACTCAAAATTTAGCCAAGAATTCTCAGAAGTCACTTACCCTAGTAGGAGAAATCCTTCTAAGATCGAGGGACCTTGGCCCTTGCCCAATGCGACTCGGTAGACCTCCAGGAACTTCCAGAAGCAAAAAAGAAGCGTTGGGCCTATCTTTCAGGAGAGGAAGGAAGGTCAAGAACCAAGGGACGAAATTAAGTGCCTCCACAAAAAACTGATAAAATAGGGAAGATCATCATCCTCAAGCTCATGAAAATAGAGAAATTCTGCTATAGAAGGAAATTCTTCGTTGCCCAGGAGTCGCCAGAAGATAAAGAAGCTAATTAGCACGACCCACCTTTTAAGAGACAAGCGAGAGGGGGCAAACCATATGCTAGGATCCACCCAATAGAAGGTTGAATGGGAAGACAAAGGCCCATCTCCATGACACCCTCAAGGAAATAGATTTCTCCTCGAGGGAGAAAATTGTAGGGCTCATCACAGGTGGGACTTGTAGAGGTAACTCCAAAGCGGGAAAGAACTGCCTCTTGATCGCACCCAGATTTGAGGGTGTAATTGTTGAAGGAGCAAAATTACGAGAATTCCACCTTCATTCGATTCCCATGAAAGTTTGTTCTTTGAACAAGAGAGTAAGGGGAGAAGCTATTAGAAACACAGAAGAGTAAAACATAGAGAAAGAGAAACAAGAGCGTGAAGTCCCCAAGGATTAAAGAAAGATTGCAAGAAAAGAAAGCAAGGAGGAAGAAATCCCAAAAGTATTGGTATGGAGAAAAGAAATTAGAGTCGGCGGTCCATTTGGTTTCCTAATTAATGATGGCAGTTATGATTTTGGGAAGCATTTGAGTAAATGTTGTAACACACAATAGTTATCATTCTACTAAACACGCCAAAATGCAACAGTCCAGAACAAAGGAAGATCTAAACAGTGGTGTTAGCTCATCATCATCCGTCTCGTTCTCATCATCATTCCCAGCAGTAGAGTAGAGAACATTTAACTTCTCAAATAAGCCAAGTCTTTCGTTGCTCATAAGTGAGCTTATTGGGGTTATGCAACTGGTACTCTTTTTGGAGGTTTCTCATATCCCTTCGAGTAGAGGTCAGCTCGTATAGCTACATAAACCTTCTGGTACATCTCCTCAAGGTCATCTGCCTTAAGGCCCTTCTTGATGCACTAGCTAAAATAAAATTGGTATCCCTCAGGCTCGTCTTCCATCAAAGTTTCTACGGAGAATCTCAGCAAAACTACCTTTGAAAGAGGCTCCTTAGTTGTGCAGTTCTGTGAGAAAACTTGGCGACTCTGCTACAAGAAGAACAAGGTCCTCCTGACAAAAGACCTTAATACAGGCCTTTCAACTTCCCCAAACTCGACAACCTCACTTTAAGGAGAACTTAAACACTCCTCAAAGCAAGGGGCAAGGGGAGTACAAAGCGAACAAGAACACAGTCATGTTTACGTTTCAAAACTGAATCACATTTCAAGACAGGAGTTGCATTTCAAAGTATGAAATCAAAGTTTTCATCAAAGGTACACAAAAGAATGGGGGGTCCTAAGGAATCTACAACTCAGCAAATGAGGCCTCAGCAGTAGGAGCAGGAGGAGGATTCCTTAATAACTCAGTAGTTGATGCGCGTGGTGGATCAGCAGCTGGAATCTCTAGAATACGAAATTGCATAGAGGCATCAACCTCATTCAGAGCTCTTGCTACCAACTCAGCAGAAAAAGGGGCAGCAGTTGGGAGGTCAGTCGATGCAAGAGTTGAAGAAGCTTCAAAAATGACAACCACAGAGGTAAATGGAAGAGGTGAAACATTTTGAGCCAGGGCCTCAACTATGGGGTAAACACCACGAGAGTACTCTCAGGAGTAGGAGAAGCCAAAGTGTTCTCTCCACCCTCTATCTGGGTTATCTCCCTCTCCTCCTCGACGACTTCGCCCTCTGTTTATGCCATATCGAAGATAAAGTTCAGATCAAGATAGGTCTCTTCAGCTTTATCCTGAAAAGTTAGCCACCATTTGGCCCACTCAGTAGTGACATCATCCGTTAACTTGGCAATCAGGTCATCCTTCTTCTTAATAGCAGCTCTCTCCTCCTCAAGCTCTTTCTGAATAGAATCATTCGCCTCGGCTAGAATATCATACTCCCTTTTCATGCCATTATAAGAGCTTAATGCTTCGAGGGGCATCCTAGTTTGCCTTGATCCAACCGTTAGTTTTCACCCTAAAATGCTCCTTTGTCCTCCCCAACTCCTCATTGACTTGTTGGTTCTCAGCCTTTAAGTTCTTAATAAGGGAAGTTTGCCTACAGACCTGCGCTAATAAATACTGCATTAGGGACTTAAAATCGCTGGCGGAGGTCAATTCCGCATTCTTGAGTTCAAGAGTCTTAGAAGCATTAGTAGAGCTCTCTAGAGATTGGATCCGCCTTAGTAGACCACTGACGTGAATAGCCGTCTAGAGTCGGAAAAAAACCACAAGAGCTAATAGTTAGTATGAGATTATTAGAATACATTAAAAAAAGAGGAAAAATTTGAGAAACCAGAAGCCTACGGAGGTAGCACCAAACAGGGAAGTGGAAACAGAAACTCCAAGGGGCATAGTGGCAGTCTTTTGAATGTCAGACTCTGAGATGACAGAGGCAATAACCTCAGTAGCACGTTTGATGTTACTAATAAAAGAGTCTCCTCCCACTGTGACCTAGGGGGGATTTTCCACCGTCTACTCTAGAATCTTTCAGAGGTGGCTGAAAGGAATCACCGACAGAATCGAAGGAGATTGGCTGTGAAAAAATCCAGGTAGCTGTCTCCAAAGCGCTCTCAACTTCTACCTGAGAAGGAGAAGGTAGGTCAACTCCGGATCCTGCCGCTACTCCAGAAGAAGAAAGGTTCACCCCTTAAGGGGGGTCAGCGCAACATTCTGAGATCTTAACGGATCTAATTTCGACACTTTGGTAGTAGTAGCAGGGTCAATACTAACCCCAACTTCCGCCTTTCGTTTACTTCCACTTCTGCCCCTCCTCAGTTGACTCATTTGGGCCAAACGATCCTTCTTATTAGGTTCCATTAATGAAGAACTTGGAAGGGGAGGAATGTTGTCTACCGCTTCTTTAGTCCCAACAACAGAAAGTGGAATGAGAGCTTAGATTGTCACCTCGGGAAGGCTAAACCCCTCTTTAACGAGGACCTACAGCTTGATGAGCTCTGAATATTTCACTAACGAGCAACCCTCTAGGGCCTGCGAAATTCGTCTATCCTCAGCGCTGAGTTTGGGTCGAATACCTAAACAAAACAACACGCACGAAGAGGAGTTAGCACAAAAGAAGTCAAGATGATTTTAGCTTTCTTAGAAAATCACTTACCCAAATTGTTAGGTGCATTCTATGCGTAAGGGACAGACAGAGTATCCAAACTGTCTGCGGGGTTGTACTCCCAGTTTCTACCCCATACAAAGAAAAAGGCTTTTTTCAACCCTTATGAGAACTAGAGAGGTCAGAAATGATTAGCTTGGCTTTCACCCGTTTGGAGATGTACACGAAGCCCACACTAGGCGTATACTTAACATCAAAATACTTCATGAGCAGGGGAACAGAAGAAACCCCTAACGTATGTTTTTGAAGAAAATGAGGAGGCCAACCAGAACACCCCAGAAATTGGGAATAATCTGGGTAGGACAGACGTTGAAGTATTACAAAACGCTCTTGATAAAAGAATGCAAGGGAAAGTGAAGACCATTCTTAAAAGCTACAACAAAGAAACAGACCTTCTTGGGTACTAAAGAGACATAAGAAGTAAATGAGTCAGGGCACCAGTATTCGACACTTGGGGGAAAGCCAAAGCAAGCATTGAAGACTTTCATGAAAAAAGGAGTGAGGATGCTAGTACCCGAGCTCGTTGTAGCTTTATAAGCAACACTCACACCCTCAGGACATATTTCTAAACCACTCACCTTAGCTTTGCCTTTATCAGTATTGTGAGGCCTATAAGAGGATGAAGAAGGAAGTTCTACCTCCTTCTCCTCGACATCAATAGAGTCGACACCTGGAAAGTTGTTTATTTCCTCTCCCACTTCTCCTAGGTCGATATCCTCCTCAGCGGATCCGCTCCACTGAGGGATAGCAGAGGAGGGGATAGTCTTAGAAGGAGTAGACATAGCTAAGTAAGAAAAGGAAAGTCTAACGGTACGATAAAGAAGAGAAATATTCACAGAACACTCTCTAAGAGTCTGGGGGCAACACAACAACTACCGATGAGAAAAATTCTGGCAGTTGAGTAAGGGTCTAAGAAAAAGGGAAGGTGAGACTAAGATCGACCTCGATTCCTAAAGTAGCAGAAACGAAAAGTCCAAAAGTATAACAACCACCCCAGGTTCGAGGGATCCAGAATTAAGAGATAAAAAAAATGGGGGGTGGAGCCAAGAGACGTACCTAATTGAAGAATAAATGGCAAGCCAATTCGAAGAAGAGGGAAACACGATCAAAGCCCTAAACTCGCTAGCGAATTGAGGGAAAACCAGAGATCATAGGAAAAAGGAGAACGTTGGGAAGAAGAGAAGCTTAAGCAGAGGGAAGTCGGAAAGTAAAATGGGAGTCGTTGCCATCAACACAGAAACATTTAAAGCTAACTGGACAAAGTGGAGAACATGAGCAGAAAACGAGAAAATAAATGATTACTTAAAACCGTCAAAACGTGTTCGCACGTGAATAGAGGTCAACAAGTGAGATATACCCAAATTGAGCCTCAGGTCAGCCCCTACCCCAAGTTCGCTTTGACTAGGGGCTGGGGGGCAACTGATGATACCAAGAGTAAATCCCAAGTATGAGCCCGACAGGTCAGGTCGATAGGTTGTGGCAAGAGATCTGACAAGATGTCTAAGGGCTACGGTCAAGACCGGGAGCTCTCTTTAGAGCGGGATAGTAAAGAAGAGGTGAGGAGGATAGTTGGCAAATAACAAACACCCCCAAAGCAGTAGAAAACGGTAATCAAGGCACCAAATCTCAATTAACCAAAATCTACTCCTAAAATCAAGGAAGATCCCAAGGAAGAATGGCAAGGATCTCGTCAGAGATCTCTTAGAGATAGGAAATATGTTATTAAGATGATATGTCGCTCCATCAAAGGGCAGAGAACCCTACTTGTATAAAAAGACATCTTGTAAAACTTATTGGGAGATAGACAAATCAGAGGAGCAAGAGCCTCCATTGAAGAGTGGACTAGCCCAGCTTCTTAAGCCGATGAACTACTATATGTCTTCTGTATTACACACACCATACCCCATATATGATCATCACATCCATCTTTTAGTCCACGAGCCTAGGGGCTGAAATTCAATCTCATCTTTACAATCTCACTTTCGGCTCATTCACGTGAAATTACATCATCAATTTTAACTTCCATTACGGATGAAGAGTTTATTCATCTCAAAATTTTTTAACGTCCATGAGAAACAATTGTGTGTGTGAGTGTGAATAGAAGTGTATTATTGGGGCCCTATCACATTAATTAAGGAATACAAACAGATATGTGTATCCATCTCTTCTTTCATGCATTTTGGTACAAAAAGTCCTCTTAGGTTGGGACAGTTTAATGCTAATTAATAAATAATTGATGGTACGCCAATCTCAGCCCACGCATTCTCAGCTTTGGCACAAAAAGTCTAAAAGCTAAAATGTAGTGATTTTGAGGTCTAACACTTTTAAATCATACGGGCGGGATATTTGGGATCAGACATGTCACATTTTCATAAGCACGGCCGCTTTGAACAACCGCTCATTATTATCATATGTTAGATAATTTAAATAAAGTTAAAAAAAATGTAACTCAAATGTACATCATTCATTGAATGAGTGTTAAATAAGTGAGTTTCACTGGAAAAATTGAAGAGACCCACTTATCTAAAGAATAATATACATTTGAGTTACACTTTTTTTAATTTCATTTAGATTTTGTAATATTATTCAAACAAATAAACTAAGAAAATAAGTGAATCTCATTAATCCTACGTAATACTTATTGAATTTGAAAGTTATTATTGGTTGTAAAATTTGGTAAGCCACTAGTCTTATATATTTATTTATAATAATTAGTTGATGACGATAACAACGTTGTTAGATAGAATATTTTCTCCAATATTGGACCATCATGTTCTAGATGCCTAGGAACTAACGCATGATAAAAGTAGCTGGCTGCTGGTCTTGAAAACCGATGTTTCATAATCAAGTAAAGACAAAATGATTTTTGAAAGATTGACTAAGCAAAACAAAACCAGAAACCAACAAAACGAACCCATGCCTGCTTCAGTTTAAGATGGTCCCACCTCAGCCTTTGGTTTTTCCCTTCTGTATCTTTTTCATACGTACATATGTTCCCAATCTTGCTGCGATGGTCACAAGGGTTAAGGACGGAGATGGAAGACAATGAGCCGGCTAGATGGTGGAATGAACAATGAAGTTATGCCCTTCAAGTATTAACATTGACACCTTAAAAGGGATGTTAAAGGCGTCGTATAGGTGAATTCAATGCTATGAAAAAGTAAGAGTGTTTTTTACAAACGATAATTCCACTTATATATTTAATATTATTGACGATTTTATTTCTTGATATACTTGTCATAACTAATCAAACAAATTGTTGTGTCAAGATTAGATTGATTGTATAAATTGGAAGATGGGCTGTAATTTAGGTAGAAAATTAAATAGAATAAGCTCTTTTTGTGACACAAACACGGCACGTTGAATTATTATTGCCAATCCAATTATGGGAATCCCGTCTGGTTGATGAGAAACAAAGGAAATTAAAATGCTCATCTTTAAAAATGTGGGAAAATCAAAGAGAGTAAATACAAACGTGGGATGGGATGGGATGGGATGGGATGCGAAGCGCATCTGTGCTCTCTCCTCAGCATTCGGTAATTATTGGCCTCCTTCTTGTCTTCTTCTTATGAATAATTATAATTATAATATGCCTGACAACACATATCACTACTAGCTGATTGTGTAGTCAATAGTAGTCCTGAATTAATTAGTGGATTATGCCACTTGCTCTGCAAAATATCATCTATATCGTTACTTTCTAGCTTGGTCCTGTGGCCCCATCACCACCAACATTTTCCAATGTGTATTTATTATGACACTCTCCTGGGCTGCAAAATTATTATGGCCGACTACTCTTATTCATTTTATGAAGTTGATTTTCAGATAATATGGTGACGGTGAGGCGAAGAATTACAATTTTGATACAATTCTACTCTAATCTAGTGAAAAGTTGGTGTATATATTTATATGCTCGTATTTAGGCTTTAATTTAATTATTGCATTGCTGCCTCTTGTTTCCTTATAATCACTTTATGAGACTAACTACCACATTTCTTTCAGCAATTGCCAAAAACACCAGCGTCTCTGGTGAGCAAATGTTCACTTTTCATGCTTGCTATGATGAGTATTGGGCGTGAGAATTGCTCAAGATTCACTTGCGTTCCATAATGTTAGATCTGTACCAAATCTATTCCCTTGATTCCATTAATAAAGACTAAATTGGGTGTCATTTATTTTTTGTAATTCAGTGTCAATGTGTTAATTTTTGACCGAAAGCCAAAAAAATAAACGAGTTTAGATATGCACAGAAAATAAATATGACATTTAATCAAGTGCGAGAAAGAAATACAAAAAATTTCTACATATGACAGAATACGTACAAATTCCTCCTCTTATTTTTTCAAAATTAATAAATGCAATGAGTGACAAATATTAATGTCGTTGTCATTTTATACTTGGTGTTATCTGGCCTTCTTGTATTTACTAAATGTTGATTTGCTTCTCACTGTCTATATACTTACTTGATATATTACAAGAACCAAAAAAGAAGGTTAAAAGAATGAAACTGACGAAAATGAAAGGTGGGGAAAGAATACAGATTGGAATCCAACACTCCTTACGTTGAAGAATTATGTTCCCTACTTCTTATTATATATATTAGTATAATAATAGAACACATATTGGAATCTTTTTCGTGCTCTTGTGTTGCGTGTGAAACATGGAGCATTCGGAGAGCTATTCAACTCCGGTGTCGTCTGAGACCAAGAAGCCTGCTCCGGACACACTCACGTATGAACAGACTGGTGAGCTTCATTCACCCCACCCTCCTCTTCTACTTTATTCCGATGATGGAAAAAAGAAACAACACTGAAAAGTTTTCCATTATAGAAGGCTATAGAAGTTTTTTGTCTCTTTTGGAGCTGTTTTCTATCTTTCCTACATTTCCATTTAGGTTTGATACTACCAACCATTATTCTCTATTAAGCACTTGGATTGTAAACACCCTTTGATCTTTATCATTATCATCAATGCATACACCACGACTAAAGAAGGCTATTCCTGAAATCAAATAGCACTTGGTCTTTTTGTATAGAGTTGCACACAACCACCCCCGTATCTTTTGTCAGTGGGGTGGCTGTGAAGTTGAATGACATGATCCATTATCAAACAGAAATTCAAGATTGTTGGACAATTTGTCAAGCATGAAGAAATTCATGTTCCATGTCTATGCAAGATAAAGCACACGCAGAATATAAGAGAGTTTAGATTATGTACGTGCGCTTTCTTTTTTTCATCTTAAACAGCAAGTTTTTATGATCCATGTTTATGCGAACCTGGTTGGTATATATACTACTGAAACAAAGTTTTCTGCAGATGAGGTGAATGATTCTCCAATTGAGCAAGTCCGACTCACAGTCTCAATAACGGATGATCCATCGTTACCATGCTTGACCTTCCGGACATGGGTTTTGGGGCTCACTTCTTGCGCTCTTCTGGCTTTCTTGAACCAATTCTTTGGTTATCGCCAGAATCCACTATATGTATCCTCTGTTTCAGCCCAAATTGCGGTACTTCCCATTGGAAAGCTTATGGCTGCATATCTACCCAACAAATCAATACGCATTCCTGGAACCAAATGGTCCTTTTCGTTAAATCCGGGGCCTTTCAACTTGAAAGAGCATGTTCTGATCACCATATTTGCTAATTCAGGCTCAAGTCCTGTTTACGCATTGGGCATTATTACGATCGTGAAGGCATTCTATAAACGGAAGATTAATGCTGTCGCAGCGATGTTACTAACGCAGACTACTCAGGTAAATTTATTTTGGTCCAACTTATCTAGTCTACTCCCTTTATTTGTACTTGCTTTCATTTGACACCGAAACTGATGTTACTGTCAAGATTTATCATCAGAGCTTATTACTGCATCATCCGTGCCCACGTTTCTAATGAAAACTCAAATTCTTATCCAAATTTGAATTAAAAAAAAGAGTAAAAAATTTAATTTGGTATATATATCTCCAATGGTGAAACTCATATTTAAAAGAAGAGAAATTTAAATTTAAATTTAAATGAGAACAAACTTAAATTTAAAAGAGGGTAAAATATGACCATTAAATCTTTAAAACACATTGAAATCTTACCATTAAAGATTTGAGTATGAATTTAAGTCTTTCTTTGAATAAAAAAAATGAGTCTATCTTGATTTAATATGAGTATGACTCTAACATTAGAGAAGATTTTTTAAAAAATTTACCCAAATTTAAATTTTGGAGATGCTCTAAGAGGACATGCTATATTCAGTGAAAATTTTATGAATATTCTCCGTTATCTTTTCTCTGATGATTCTTAATTGCTGGAACATATAGTTGCTTGGATATGGTTGGGCTGGTATTTTCCGGAAGTTCCTAGTTGATTCACCATACATGTGGTGGCCTTCCAATCTGGTTCAAGTTTCTCTCTTTAGGTGCTCTGTCTCTCTCTCTCTATGTGTGCGTGTGTGTGTGTGTTCCTGCTCAAACTCTATTTTGAACTTGTAGGGCTTTGCATGAGGATGAGAATAGGCCAAAAGGGGGCCTGACGAGACTGCAGTTCTTCCTTGTGGTCCTTATATCAAGCTTCTCGTACTACGTCGTGCCTAACTATATGTTTCAATCCATAACTGCTCTCTCCTTTGTCTGTTGGATATGGAAGGACTCTGTCACAGCACATCAAATTGGTTCTGGTCTCCATGGCCTCGGTATTGGCTCATTTGCTCTTGATTGGGCAACTGTATCAGCATTCTTGGGAAGTCCCTTAGCCACCCCTGGATTTGCTATCGTGAATATCCTGGCTAGTTTTATTATAGTTCTCTACATTATGATCCCAATTGCCTACTGGAACAACTTGTATGAAGCCAAACGATTTCCAATTTACTCTACACGTGTGTTCAATGCTGATGGAGGGTTATACAATGTTTCAATTATTTTAAACGAGAAAACCTTCCAGTTCAATCGGCAAGGATATGCTGATTATAGCAAGATTAATTTGAGCATCGCGTTTGTATTTGTCTATGGGCTAAGCTTTGCAACATTGGCTGCCACAATATCTCATGTTGCACTCTTCCATGGGAGGTATATTTCTTGTTCTCTCTTGCATGTATTTTCTACAGATTAGTGGATACACGGGCTAGATGTGTAATTCTGGTTATCCTGGTTTGTCAATTTCAGAACAATTTGGCGACAAACAAAGGCATCTGTGCAAGACAATTTTGGTGATGTCCACACTAGACTAATGAAGAAAAACTATGATCCTGTCCCTCAGTGGTGGTTTCACTCAATCTTGATAGTGGTAATTGGACTAGCATTGCTTACCTGTGAAGGGTTTGGCAGACAATTACAGCTTCCTTATTGGGGAGTCCTATTGGCAATTGCTTTGGCTCTGTTCTTCACCCTTCCAATTGGTGTGATTACAGCTACGACAAACCAGGTATGTATCCATATATCACAAGGTTTTTTAGTGACTTTTTTTTCCTCTCTAATACTTGATCAGATTTCGAAATATTTGTGCAGCAACCAGGACTAAATGTCATCACCGAGCTAATTATTGGTTACATGTATCCGGGGAAACCACTTGCCAATGTGGCCTTCAAAACCTATGGTTACATAAGCATGTCACAAGCCATTACGTTTCTCTCCGATTTTAAGCTAGGTCACTACATGAAAATCCCTCCAAAATCCATGTTTGTTGTTCAGGTAATCACTAAGCTTCCTGCCCTGTTTCATCTGCTTTCAATTACCATTTTTTGATTGATCTAACTGGCGTAGAATGGAATTGTTTAAGTGACACTAACACTTGACCATAATTCTTAATGAAGTTAGTGGGAACAATAGTTGCATCATCGGTCTACTTTGGAACAGGTTGGTGGCTCCTGACCACAGTGGAATACATATGCGATCAATCTAAATTACCTGAAGGAAGCCCGTGGACATGCCCTGGAGATGAGGTATTCTACAATGCATCAGTGATATGGGGTGTTGTTGGCCCTCGCCGCATGTTTGGTAGCCTTGGCCTATATTCCAAGATGAATTATTTCTTTCTGTTTGGGATTCTTTCACCTTTGCCTATTTGGTTCCTTTCTCGAAAATTTCCGGAGCAGAAATGGATAAGGCTAATAAACATGCCGATTCTTCTGTCAAGTGCCCCGGGGCCACCAGCCAGGGCCGTAAACTACATCTCTTGGTTGGCTGTGGGCATTTTCTTCAACTTGGTCGTGTATAGGAGGTTTAAGGGTTGGTGGGCAAGGCATAACTACATTCTATCCGCAGGGCTTGATGCTGGGGTTGCTTTCATGGCCATACTTTGCTACTTCACATTACAGGGACACGATATCAACGGACCCGCGTGGTGGGGTATGGAGTTAGATGATCATTGCCCTTATGCAACTTGTCCTACTGCCCCTGGTATACATGTTGAAGGATGTCCACCCCTGGTTAAAGCTTGAAGGCTGTCCTCCTCTCTTCTATTGTCAGATTCTTATTTGCCTTAATTTCCGTTAATGCATGCACCGGAATACCAAGTTCTTGTAATACAACTAAATTAAAGATGCTACTTGGACTCAATTTGGAGACCTAATTCAACACAGTCATTGGATTTAAAGTGGACTTTATTTAACATTAAAACTCACAACTAATCCAATGACTGCCTTGAATTACGTCATTAAATTACGCTCAAATAGCTTTGCTATTACTCATTATATGAACACACAATCACATCAGCCAATACCCCAACTACAATCACCTCAGCTCATTCCAACCACCACCATTTCGACCATCTCAATGTCACCATTACCACCACTTTTTTTTTCTTTTTATCTTTACCACCACTAACCTCCACCACTATTGCCATTATCACTTTATCACCGTTGCCATTATTAACACCACCACCGCTACCACCATCTCTACCATCCCTCCACCATCACCACGACCACCACCACTACTCCCTATCATCACCACCATTGTCACACCCCCACCTCGGATCACATAAGGTGGGCAGCGGACCGGCCATCAAGGCCTTAACCAACTACTCTGTACATAAGAAATGTAAAATACAGCGGAAGACAAATAATGAAGTGATCCATTCCACAGACCTAATGAATACCATAGGAATAAACTAAGTATCACCAACATCGTTATTAAATTCATGTAAAATAATGAATAACCATAATGTTCACTACTGTAAGTAAAAACAACATTATTCCCAAAATAATTGAATATTTGTCTTAAAAACTACACAAAGACATTTATTCCTAAAGACCTTCAATAAAATAAATCTTCAAGTTCTCTAATCTCTTGTATATCAACAACCTTACTCCTCACCCTAATCCTCTCCTGAAAAATGTTAAATGTTTGGATGAGCACAAAAGTTCGTGAATAGCAATCACCTCTAATGATGTGTGAAAATAAATCCCACAATTTATATACTAAAATAAATCTTGATACATACATAGTACAACAAATTGTACCCCAACCCCTCTCACATAATCATTTAAACAAAATGATCTCATGAACACAAATAACTTTATATAACTCAAAACACTACGCACTTTCACAAATAACTTTATAAATGAAAAGATATTTATAACCCAAAACACTCACACAAACATTCAATCCCAAATACATTTGTCAAATCATGTTTGTTATCACTAGCCTAGTAACTAACCCCGTCTATTCTTATCACTAGTCTGATGACTAGCCCCTATGTGCACATCTCTATACCAACCACGCCGGTATATAATCTCGTTACCATTTAGATCTGATAACACAGTCTCCGTTTCATAAATATGATTTTCACACACACCATACCTGTAGTTTAGTCCCAACGAACACAAAATTCCTCTTTCATCACCAAAACAATGATATAAAAGCATCCCACAAATGTTTAAAAATTCACATGTATAACAATTCATAATTACAAAATATTTAATTACAACCCCAAACATCAACATATATCGTATATATGAAAAATCCACACGCACGCACCCACACATTAAATATAGAAAATTCTCCCAAAAGAAGTAGTAACTACTCACATTGATTCCCAAAATCCAATTCAAAGCCCTCTTTCTCAACCTCAATGCAATCACCACCTAATCCAAAATAACATATAGCAATCAATTCATATTCCGAATTTCGATGTTTCGCAATTCTATATTTAATTTTTATACTTCTTACCCATTGATATAAACTTAATGTATATTTTAAATATAAATATCATTTATAGTACGAAGTAATAGGGTATAGAAGTATTCTGGACTGTTTAGAAAAAGATTCTAAAGTTTTGGGGTCAAATCATAATTTTTAAAATTTTTGGGGTCAAAGTGTAATTTCTTTGAAAAATGATTTTTTTTTTTTTTTGGATTTCAACATTGCCATAATTTTTTCAAAATTCTATTCTTACAACTTACCAAGTAAAATAGTGGTTAAAATTAAATTTAGAAGAATATAGGGGCCAAAGTAAAACTCTTTAAAATTTAAAGGGAGCTTTCCATAATTTTAGATTTTCTATCTTCTTCAACCTACGGAAGTCTCCTGCAACTTTAACAACTCAACTTTTTTTTTCCTTTTTCAACCTATTAAACTCCATCGAATCTCAAATAACTATACACCCAAATTTAACTTAATATCTTCAAAAATTATTTGGGTATTATATATATATATAAAATCTAACACCATGTGATATAATAAAATACAAAACTCATAAAATAAATATGCATCCACATACCTTCAATGGATTCAACTCTTCATTTTCTTTTCTTCCTTCTCTCTCTCCCTCTCCCACTCACGTTTTTTTTTTCTCTTTGTTTGTTGTCCCTTGTTTTGGTCTTCTAGGGTTTTACTTATCTAATAATACTACCCTATTTAAACCACATGTACAATAGTCCCAATAGGTCTTTATAATTATCTGATATTTTTCCCTACACCAAAAACTAAATTATCTCTACTGATTTTCAAATCATATCTATAAGCCCATAAGGATAGACCCCAAGCTAAACAAAAATCTAAAACTTCTCAATTCCAACTTATTCACTTTTATTTTTATTATTATTATTGTTATTTCATTTTTTTTACCCTGGGTATTACAACCATCACTTGACCAACGTGGTTGGTACCACACCTCCATATCCACCACTATTGCCACCATCATATCACCGCCACCATTATCCCACCACACACACCATGAACCCCCTATTAGAGAATTAGAGATATAGATTAGATAATAACTAATCGTTTCTCATCTTGGATTCTTTTGGATGCAAATCATGTTGATCCTTTTTGTAACCATATCATCTCATCCATTTTGTATTCAAAATATCTCACAACAGGTTTACGTAAGACCAATTACTGTAACATACATTTATGGTGAAATATAAGAAATTTATTTCTTGAGCACAATTCCAGATCAACTTCTTCAATCATGGGTGCATCTTCAACCAACATAGGAACATCTTCCAACAACCCCTCTCTTCTCATTTTCCATTCTCTATTGCCCACAATACCACTCACAACCAAGCTTGATGAAACCAACTGCTTGATTTGGGTATCTAAAATTTTACCACATCCTCGAGGCCATGACATTATCGGATATGTCGATGGCACCATCCATTGTCCTCCTCAATTCCTGGAATCTGGTTCAACCAAGACCCTTAATCCTGAATTTATTGCTTGGCAACGACATGACCAATTGTTCTTGCACGATGGCTCATTTCCTCGCTAACAGATGATGTTCATGCCCAAGTGATTGGGCTCCTCACATCCCATGCCGTGTGGGAGAACACTTGAAGCATCATATGTGGCTCACTCTCAAGCTCACATTCTTCAACTACATATGGAGTTACAGTCTATCAAGAAAAGGTCAGACTCTATCCACAAATACTTCTATCGAGCAAAGAAGATTGCCATTAGCTTGCCATGAAGATTGTTCATCAGCTCGCCATTGTTGAGCATCCTATAGTGTATCAGATGATGACCTTATTATTTACTTTCTTTGAGGCTTACTCTCCGAATACAACCCTTTCTGTACCTCCATTTCAAATCGGGAATATTCTTTGTCCCTTGTCGATTTATTGGGTCGCCTCCTATATGAGAAATTTCACATCTCTCAATATGCCATTGCATTGAAAATCTCCCAACAGCCCATGTGACTCATAACAACAACAATTCTATTGCTCCTTATTGTTGTTTGTGGTATTCCAAATAAAGTAAAATTACTTATAGATATTTCTAATTTGAAACATACAATTTAAAACAAAACAGTAACATGCAATAATGAAACAGTTACACTAGCATGTACGAAACAATAGAAAATACGAACAAAACAATTACACAATAAATCAGCTATTTAAACAACGGGTAAACTGACTCATTTACAGAATATAAACTGTTATTGAACTTTAAATAGATCAAGGCTAGTGTTTGACACTATGTCCTTAAAACAAATTTCGCCCCCATACATGGTGCTTATGAAAATCAAAGCGTCTACCTCCTAAGATACAATGATCTTTACATGAATAGAAGTAGTACTTCAATCGACTCACCCATCGAACCAAAAATTATGTTATGTACTCTCTAAATGCAGACTATTTGAATGCCGAAATGTAATGTACTAATACCTGCCTTTAACTCCAAAAAATGATTGATGTAAAATGGTAATGAGCCTGGGTTAATATAGACTAATTGGTGATTGTTACGGATAGCCACCATGTGAAAAGACACAATTCAGAAGACACACATGCAACCAAAAGACACCAACATGTAACTGTTCTCTATGAACAGACGCTACTAAAAAATTGGGACTAGAAGGAAGACAAAATCCTAACCAGTGCGAATTCAACTCCAATGGACACCTAAATTAAATTCTGGTTTAGAAATTCACACTCAATTCGTTAAATGAATTTTCTCCAAAAAAAGATAAGGCTTGGTCTAATCCACACTCAGCCAGGTCGGGTCGAGTCGTTGTGTGGCGGACGGCACGCGCATGTGTGTGGTTGAACCAAAGGCATGTAGACGCTTGCTCCGCTTATAAAATTGTGGTACCCCTTGGGGCCCAATTTCATAGAGAAAACTTAACCCATATACGTCCATACAAAACTTCTTCCTTTACTAATATGGGATTGATGTCAAATCCCACGTTGTACAACCTCTATTTTCACATTTCAAAAGGGTCATTTTGGAGCATATTTTCTCATTCATTTTTTACTTAATTTGAGCAAGTGAATATACTACATTATTCTTCTCATGGAGTAGAATACGAACCCACAAAAATTTACTCAAAACAATGAGTGGGTCTCACTTTAATTTAGGCACAAAGTCAACCGAAAATCAAATTTTAATTACTAAAATATGCTTTTAGTCCAACACTTATCTCGACAACCATCCAACAACTCCTCATGGCCATCACATGTCTCAACAATCATGTGGTCACAATGAGCGTTATCGCGACAATCGTGGTCAAGGGCGTTTCTCCAACAATGGTCATTTTTCTTTTTTTTCTTCCTACTTGGGCCTTTCTAACTCCACTCCTCAACTAACCTGTCAAGTCTGTAATTTGATCAGCCACATAGCTCTACAATGTCAAAACCATTTCAATGAAGCCTTCCAATACACTATTTTTTTGGCCACTACTCAGGCATAAATACTTCCCTTCAACATGTTACATCCGACACTTGGCATCTCAACTTTGGCACCATTTATCACTTGAGCTCAGATCTGTCTAATTTGGACCTCTCCTCTGACTACAATGGATCTACCACAATAAAAGTTGGTAATGGTGCAGGTTTGCCAAAACACCACACTAGTTCATCCACTTTTCAAACCCACAACTCATCATTTATATTATGCGATATTTTACATGTTCCAACTGTGCAAACAAATCTCCTTTTTGTTCAGAAATTCACATCAAATAATAATTGCTAGTTTGAGTTTCACCCATCTCATTTTTGTGTTAAGGATTATTCAAATGGGGAAGGTTCTACTTCGCGGCCCGAGCACTAATGGTCTTTAACAACTACAATTTTCTCAAGATGCAAATAAAATTGCCTTCCTTCGTGGTGCGACTATTTGATGGCACCAAACACTACAAGAAAAAAAGGGTTTTTATGGCGGTAAAATGTTGTCATAAAAAGTCTATTTTCCATCACAAATACTTTTTGTGGCATCATTGTGGTGGTATTCCCTCGCCATAATAAGTGTGGTCTCAAAAGGTTTTTACGGTAACAACAGTCTATTTCAAATAGTATTTACGACAGCAAGACTCTGTCGTAAATAAGTTGTCACAAAAAAATCGACACTTTTGTTTTTATTACGGCGGCAAAAGTGCTGTCTCAAATACCATATTTGGTTGTCGTAATAAATAAAATATATATATTTATGACGGCAATGATGCCGCCACAAAAAAAAATAATTTTTTTTAATTATTATGAACCGTTGGTAACCAATGTTATATACTCTGTGCATATGTACACTCAATACAATTTTTTTTTTTTGGGTGGGGGAGGGGGACCTGAACCCTTGACTTCGAGAAGACAAAACTCCCACAATGTAAAGAATACCATTGACCAAAGACCCATTGCTATCCATTAACTACCCAATTTAATATATAAATTAAAATAAAAGTAAATATAATCAACATTTCTAAAAACATAGAAATATTTTCATATAAAAAAAAAACAATCTCATGAGTTAAACAAAATATAAAGGATAAATTACACTCACACCCCCTGACATTTGAATTTATTACATAGACACCCCCTCACTTTTCAAAAATTACACTAAGACCCCTTGACATTTGAAACTTATAACAACCACATCCCCTTTAACTAATAGACGCTAGAATGACTAACAGTCAAAACTGATGTCATTGATATTAATTCTTAAAATATCAAAAATACCCTCCAAAGTCCCAAAAATTTATTCCATATCTCATTTATCATTTTTTATTTTATATTTCATAAACAAACTAAAATTTTCTCAATTAAATGTTATATTTCACATTTAAATATAAATTAAAATTAAATGTTGAACTAACCACCCACTGCCGCCTCCACACCACTGAACTACCACCATATTTCACTAAAAATCACCACCACAGCACCACCTACTCCTCCTCCTCCTCTCCTCCTCTTTCTTTCTCTCATACACAAAACATCGCCACTAGTAACAGAGTAACCTATCACCAGTCCACCGCCTCCATCTTTATTTTCATCTCCACAAACACACAACACCACAACAAGAATTTGGTTAATCCGCAACTCCAAAAATAACAGTTTGAAGGCGTTAATCCAAAGAGACTAATACACTAGTGGTCAATGGAAGCTCATATCCTCTTCATCTCAACAACAACAACAACAAAAAAAACCCAGATCTATACTGAAAGCCACCACCGACATTCACCACTGCAATAGATCACCCCCACACACATAGTTTTGTCAAGAAAGAACATGTACAGAACCCTAATGGATGATTTGGATGGTTTATTTCATTGAAAAAAAAAAAGAATTGAGGTAACGATTGTAAACCATAATGGGTGATTTTGGATGGTTGAGGTAGTGGTGTTGATGAGTCTCTCTATCTCTGGTGGGATTCCAACCGATGAATGTGTTGACGGTGGACTCCATTGTTGCGATTGGGGTCTCCGACAATTGTGCTAGTGATTGGTACTAGTGACTCCATTGTTGCGATTAGGGGTCTGCTATATCACCAAATAGAGAAAAGGGGGGAGAGAGAGAGATAA
>CM042186.1:274237-291522 GCA_023539305.1 Ilex asprella | reverse complement strand
AGAGAAGACTGATGAACAAAGAGGCAAAATAGTCTTTTTATTAAGATATTTAACTCCATCTAACTATTGGGGTCCTAGTGTAATTTTTAAAAAATGAGGGGGTGTCCGTGTAATAAAACCAAATGTTAGGGTGTGTGAGTGTAATTTATCCAAATATAAAATATGCACTTTTATGTAACATAACGATCTATGAGTACAATAAATTAATGTAAAAAGTTAAACATATTTTTCAAACCATCTACTTTTTCAGTGACATTTGACAAATTAAAATAAAATTATTGTTACTATACTAACATAATATTTATATACATATATACAAAAAAGAACTAAAAGAAGTTAGAATATACATCAACAGAGGGCCATGCAATATTTCTCTGAACAACTTGCCAAATTATGTATATGACATATAAACAAGTCATATCGTATACATTTCTTTTAATTAGTTTCACCAATACCTAATTCGTTTATAATCGTATCGTGACGGGTCCATTCGTTTACTAAACATGCAGTTTAAAAAAAACTCAAACCCATTAATTTTATGTCATGTTAACTGGTCATGTCATATATTGACACATCTAATTTTGCTATAAAAACTTGACTTTGTAGAGTTAATTTTTTTTTTTTGAACTAGAAATTGTCTTTTGATGTTAAACTATATAATTTTATAAAATATTATTTGTAACATGAAAAATAGTTGTTGCCCATATAATTTTTTTTAGAGTTTTTCTTCTTTAAACTATTTTTTAATCTAAAACAACATTTTAATGTTTTATGAAATATTGTATACAACAGGAAAAATAGCTGCCATAAATATAAAAAATTCTTTTGAATTTATAAAATTTTATTTGAGGTAGGAAAAACAGCTGTCTCAAATACAAAAATTTCTTTAGAATTTATGATACTATTTACAGCAAAAAAAAATAACTTTCACAAATATTAACACAAACACACTTTTTGTGACGGCAAATACAGCTGTCACAAAGAATTGTCTCAAATATGTCTTTTGTGATGGCAAACACATCCGCCGTAAAAAATTTGTTACAAAAAACCATTTTTCTTGTAGTGAAAGACTTGGTCATCCAGCATTTCTGTACAATTCACACTATTTTGAATAAGATTGCTAAACATCATCACTTCAATAACACAACCATCATTTGTGAAGCTTGTCAAAAAGGAAAGGCTCATGCTCTTCCTTTTTCGACGTCATCCACTCATATGATGGCTCATTTAGACATAGTTTACTCTAATGTATGTTGTCTGTCCCCTGTCATTTCATTTAAATCATTACTACGTTCACTTCATGGATGCTTTTAGCATATTTACTTGGATGTTTCCCATTTGTAATAAGAATGATGTCCTACAAAGTTTTATTCACTTTTGTTTGTTAGTTGAAAATCGATTCTCCTGATGGATCAAATATTTGCATAGTGACCAGGGTAATGACTACTGTACCGTTTCCTCTTAACTAAAACACCAAGGAATTAGTCACCATGTCTCTTGTCCACACACCCACCAACAAATGGTGTGGCTGAACGAAAGCGTCGACATGTTATGGACACCAGTCTTGTCCTATTGGCTCAAGCATCCATTCCATTTGAAGTTTGGGACTTTGTATTTCAAACAGCAACATATTTGATCAATCGTCTCCCCTCCAAGATTATTGGCCATGATACTCCACTCCACAAACTCTTCCACAAGACACCAGATTATAAGTTTCTTAAGGTCTTTGGATGTGCATGTTACCCTTGCATTCACCCATATCGCCTCACAAATTTGAGTTTCGCTCAACACATTGTGTATTTCTTGGATATGGCCCTCAACAACATGGTTCTAACTACTTTGATCCACTTAATTGGAAGCTATATACAACACAAAAGGTCATATTTAATGAATCTTCATTTCCTTTTACAGTTTCACAGTTGCAACCTCCTTCACTGCCCAAAACTTCGACAGTTTGCTTTCCACATCTAGCCGTGCTTCAGCCAGCTGGGTCCTCTTAATCTCCACTGCAGTAATCGTCATTGACACCACTAGCTTCACTGTCATACATCGCAGCCCTTGAATCTCTTCTTTCCCAAGTAGTCGCTATAGTACCACCTACTAGCCACATCCATCCCATGGTCATAAGAACTCAAGATGGCACCCGATGTCCAAAGCTTATCAAAATGACCATAAAAGTACCCATTACTACAATGCCATTCAGTGCAATCTTCCACAGACAATGTTCCAACATGTTCCACCGCTGCATCTCGCTATCCCAATTGGCGTACTACTTTGGCTTTCGAACTAAATGCCTTGGTTCAAAATGGCACTTGGACACTTCAACCCTTCCCTCCAACGCCAATATAGTGGGTTGCAAGTGGATTTTTTGTATCAAACGCAACATCAATGACAAACTTGAATGGTATAAAGCTCACCTTGTTGCCAAAGACTTTAATCAACAAGAAGGTATCGACTACACAGACATATCCAACCCCGTCGTCAAACCAGTCATAATTAACATATGTTACATATAGATGAAGCAGGGGGACGTATATTGACCAATGGTTTCATTTCATGTCGTGCCCCATGCTTATATGTCATCGATAGTTTAATTTGCTTTCTTAAGTTGGTTTCCAGGTTTGTTATGAGATACTCTATTGTATAATTCATTACTCATTTATGATGTCATAGACTTCTATTAGAAGGGGATTGTTTCTCTATTACAGCAAGGAAAATTTTAGTTTGGGACAAGCATAGGATGAATTTTGGTTTCCTAGGTAATGATTATGTAGGAGAGGGTTGATCAATTGTTGTTTTATGAAAAATGGATGGTTGTATGAAGTAGCACCCTTTAAAAAAATGACCTCTTGCTCTTTCTCTCTCTCTCTCTCTCTCTCTCTATATGTGGGTGTTTGTGAAGGATCCAGAAGCTTTATCCCAAAGCTTTCGCCTGAAAGTTGTCGCCTAAAAAATCATCACCGGAAATGTTTTCGCCAGAGTTTTTGTTGGCCGTAATTTTTGGGAGCCCTCCACTTTTTTTTTGGCTAGAAAGTCCCTATAAATATAGAGCTTAATGAAATCCAAAAGCATCTAAAAAATAGTGAGGAAGAAACAAAGAGAGAGAGAAAGAAAGAGAGATCCTAGAAAGGTCTTGAGAGTTTTCTTGTGAAAAATTCTTCTATTTATTTCCTTATAGAGATATAAAGTATTCCTCTTTGTTTATATATCATGTTAGATGTGATTTTTTGGCCATAGGCCACCAACAAGTGGTATCAGAGCTTTGGTTGGGCCGCCCAAATTTTTTTCAACCCATTATTTTTTGGTTCATACAAGTACTAAACAAACTCAAAATCAAATTATGACTGCACCATTGGATTCTTCTTGTCGAAACTAGTCGAACTCCATTGGTCTCGCATCAATCCAGTGTCGGACGCTCTCTCACAGTCCTCATTGGAATTTTGCTAGAAAGTTCATCAGCCACCAGATTTCGCCGGAGTTGCTGCCGAAAAATTTCGCTAGACTGGTGACTGGAGGAAGGTTGAAGACGATGGAATATTCCCAAAGAATATTCTATCTCAGTCAAAGAATATAAGAATATTCCATCTAGAGAATATTTTGTCACCGTCAGCATATTCTGTCAAGTTTAACCGAATATTTCGTTATGTTTACCAAAAAATTATTTGAGCCAATTTTGAGCTCATTTTAGGTTCATTTTTTTGTTAACCAATACTCTTCACCAGCTATTTCAATCGTTTCGAACACAACGGTGCACTTCATTTTGCAAAATTCAGCCCCAAATTTTTTTAATTAAGATATTTAGAGCCTAAAAATACAAAATTTCCATGGAGAAATCAACATTAGGAGCTATGATCAAACTCATTGCCTCCAATTATACACTTTGGAGACCTCGTATGGAAGATCTCTTAAGTTGTAAAGACTAGTACGATCCCTTGGAAGTAAAAGGTGTAAATTCTAATCCTACGAAAGACACAGAGTGGAAGAAACTGAACAGAAAAACCATCAATCAAATCAGGCAATGAATTGACCATAGTGTATTCCTCCATGATGCACAAGAGACTGATGCATATGTTCTCTGGAAGAAGCTACAAGACATGTATCAGGCTAAGATAGCTCGGAATAAAACCCTTTTGATGAGGCAGTTGGTGAATTTGAAATTAAAAGGTGGAACTTCAATTTCCGAGCATACCATTGAGTTCTAGAGCCTGGTAAATCAATTATCATATGTAGAATTGAAGTTGGGAGATGAAAAACAAACTCTCCTACTTCTCAGTTTTTTACCAAACAACTGGGAGACGCTAATGGTTTCTCTCAGCAATTCGGCACCAGGAGGCAAACTGACCATGTCAATGGTGAAGGATGTCCTGTTCAATGAAGAGGCAAGAAGAAAGGATGTCAGGATTGACCAATCAAATGCTCTCATCACTAAGAGTAGGGATAGACAACATGGAGGTAGCAAGAGCAATGGAAGAGGAAGGAGTAACAGTAGAGGAATGTCACAAGATCTAGGGAGATTAAATGGTGGTGGAAGACCCACATTCAAGTGTTACCATTGTGGCAT
This sequence comes from Ilex asprella, assembly GCA_023539305.1. Taxonomy (NCBI): domain Eukaryota; kingdom Viridiplantae; phylum Streptophyta; class Magnoliopsida; order Aquifoliales; family Aquifoliaceae; genus Ilex; species Ilex asprella. The sequence goes on along the minus strand of CM042186.1, from coordinate 286,961 downwards.
GAAGGGCCACATGAAGAAAATTTGTCATAAGTTGCTACGAGAGCAAGGCCAAGGCAATAATCAGCTGAAGAAACAAGACGTAGAGATGCTAGTCACTCTATTAGGGGATGTAGCCATTCTTTCTGTAAATAAGCATACATGTCTTCATGTTTCTAGCCATAATGCGGAGTGGGTGGTAGATACTGCAGCTTCTTACCACGCTACTTCTCACATCAATTTCTTCTCGACTTACAAAGATGGGGACTTTGGTACGGTGAAGATGGGAAACACCAATTCTTCTAAGATCGTGGGAATTGGTAATATTCAAATAAAAAAATATTGATTTTACGTTGGTGTTGAAGGATGTCCAACATATGCCCAACCTTCAGTTAAATTTACTTTATGGGATAGCTCTTGATAGACAAGGTTACTGTAACCACTTTGGCAATGACACATGGTAGCTCACAAAAAATGTCATGGCTGTCAACTGATGACATATTTGTGGCACATTTTATAAGACCCATGTGAAGGTCTACTCATACAACCTTAATGCAGTTGAAAATGAGGCTTCACCAAATTTGTGATACCAGAGACTCGATCACATGAGGGAAAGGGTTGTTTACCTATGACACCCCAAAATTCGGGTGTCTATAATTACCCGGTTGATCACCCATCAACCCACGGAATAATCATGAATGTTATGTAATTCGATACCACGTCGTCATGCCATATTTACCGAGATCTATAACTTAACAAAATTAGGGCAGAGTCTCCTTTGTATAGGGAGCTCTACCCAAAACGCAACCTGTGCAATCATACAACATTGACCTATCCGAGGTCCAATATACAACATTGACCACACCTGGTCTATTTATCCTTACTTAATTGTATATTATCGCTTACTACCCTAATCATCATCACTATGTACATTCATTCATAAAAGAATAAATGTCTCAAAAGAGTCTCATATACATGCCTTTTAAATATAAACATATTTTAGTTATAAAAATTATATAAGGCCAAAAGTAAATATAAACAAGGGACTACAAAGTCAAAATAAGAGCCACAGACTGGCTTTGTCGTCAAAGCAGGCCCATGGCCTCGCCTTCGGTGGATGCTTGACCGATACCTGAAAATGTTCTCATAAAAGGTGAGTCAACACTCAATAGGATAACTCCTATAAAGAATTTCTCTCAACGTAAATGCATATAAAATGTCACATGCAACAATCATGTCATGCATTCATTCAAATATGTCTATTATGAACAAATTTTATAAATCATGTCATGTCATGAGATGAAACTCACGCAAGTAATACCAACACTGAGCCCCATCCCGAGCTCCAACAACACATACAATGTCATGAGTATGTATTTGGGCACTCATGCCCCCTATCATTGGTGTTATGTACACTCAATGACTAATTAATTTATTTTCTTGTGTCTTTGTGGGGGGGATGATTTATGGTATTACACCAATGAGACACCACACCATCAATGAATCTTCAGGACATTCCACCTGCGGCTCTGTTTACATCGTTACACTTTTCTGGAATTGCACCACTGGAAAATGTATAAACCAAGTAAGCGGGTCTTGCACCCGAGGTAGAATCTAGTTCTTCTTACTATCCCCGTACATTTATCCATTTAATTTTTCGTGAGACTCAGCCGAACCTTGGTGTGACTTTTCCAAGCCCACGATCAACCACCTATGTGGTGATTGATTTCATACTATGCACACACTTCCACCCATGTCAATGTCCATGAATGTAGTGCAACCCATGCATAATGCAATATAATGTACAATTGCATTTGATACCATTTATAATGTCCATTACATAATGAATACAATATAATGACATTTTCATCACAATCGCAAGCATGTTATGTAAGATAATCAACTCAACTAACATACTTGTATTTACCTAACCATTTAAACAACCACCTAGAGGGTATAATTAACTCACACAAATAACATGTTTATTACTTCTAACATGGCAACATGTTTATTAATTCTATAAACATAATCACAAGTCCACCATAATAATTTAACATATATATTATTTCATAATCACATAACAAGCTAATAATTTTATTAAACTTGATATGTCATTAAAACATCAAGTCATGCTAGTGTACAATTAACATACTTTAAAACACTAACATTAACTTATACCAAGTTAATCATAATAGGATTTTACTAATTACAAAATTAATTGTAAATCATATATTTGATACACTAGTTACACTAGTCAAGACTTAACATGTGATATACATCCTTAGCCTACTCATTTCATATGTCATATTTTAAGTTAAAATTACATCTAAATAGGGGAAACTCTACCTTTCGTAGCATGAGCCCATGTAGTAGACTCCAAAGAAAGCCTAAATTCTCAAGTCTTATGTCAAAATTCTCGTACTTGATATTTTTTGAAAAAAAATACGATCTTTGGTGTCGTTGCGTAGCTCTCGCTAAGTAGAACAATTTTAATTCTTGGTCCGAAGCGATTAAACTGTTAAATCTTCGTAGATCTGAGAAAGAAGGTAAAAAATCTAACTTTTTACTTTTTCTTTTTCTTTTTCTCTATTTTTTTCTCTTTGCTACTCTCTGTCTCGCCGAAGTTTGGAGAAACCATCCAAAAGTGGAAGACTTTCCACTTATATATATTCTAATCTTTTTTTTTAAAGATTTACGTTTTCGACCCGTACTTTAACAATTAATTATCATTTTACCCCTTTAATTAAGATTTTTTTTTCGGGTTTTACATTACCTTAGCAACGAAGGGTCTCATCACAGTCACTAAGGATGTTGCTCTTAATCCTAGCGAACATTATTTTTGGGTAAACACCATTGAGTCTTATTCAGTTCCTCTATGAAGAAGAGATCAGAGTTGTTAAGCCCAGTATACTCTCATGTTTGCAATCACTTGGAGGTGGAATCATTAGGCGAAAATAGATATTTTCTGACCTTTATTGATGATGTTTCACGGAAGGTGTGGGGGTACTTCCTAAAGACAAAGGACCAAGTACTCGAATGCTTCAAAAAGATTCATGTCATGGTAGAGCAGAAAATGGGAAAGAAGTTGAAGTGTCTCTGTACAGACAATGGAGGCGAATACACTTCTAGAGAGTTCAAAAAATATTGTGGTAATTATGGTATCAGACATCAAAAGACAGTTCCACGTACCCCACAACATAATGGTGTAACAGAGAGGATGAATCAAACCATTGTGGAAAAGAGTTTGATGCATGCTTAATATGACAAAACTGCCGAAGTCATTTTGGGGTGAAGTTGTTCGTGCTGCTTATTATTTAATAAACAGATCACCGTCAGTACTATTAAATTGTGATTTTCTGGAGAAGGTGTGGTCTGATAAGAATCCCTCCTATTTTAGCTTGAGAATATTTGGGTGCAAGGCATTTGCACATGTATCCAAGGAGCAGAGACAGAATCTTGATGTTAAGACCACTCCGTGCATCTTTATAAGCTGCGAAGACGAAGAATTTGGATACAAATTGTGAGACCTAAAGGATAAAAAGATCATCTGGAGCAGGTACGTGGTATTCCATAAAAACCAGGTATATGAGGACTTTGAAAATCCCATAAAGTCTACTAGTTCTAGTGTACATGACATTATTCCAGACCCTGCACCGTTAAAATTCACCATAGATAATGATGAAGTGCAGGATGAAACTCCAGAAGCAAAACAACATGATGAAGAAAGTGTCGAGCAGGGGCAACTACAACCCCCTCCACCAGATGCTGCAAGACAATCACATCAATCAAATGATGGTATACCTCATATAGCTGACAAGCCTCAATCATTAAGATATGAAAGAGGACGTATTCCATCGAGTAGATATCTGGAGTCAGACTATATTCTGCTTACTGATGAGGGGGAACTAGAGAGCTTCTAGGAAGCACAAGCTCATACGAATAAAGACAAGTATATGCAAGCTATACATGATAAGATGGATTCCTTGTAGAAAAATCAAACTTATGAGCTAATGAATCTTCCAAAAGGAAAGAAAACACTGAAGAATAAATGGGTGTTCAAGGTTGGTGAAGTATAAGGCTCGATTGGTCGTTAAAGCATTCCAACAAAAGAAAGGGATTGACTTTGACGAGATTTTCTCACATGTTGTTAAGATGTCCTAAATTTGAGTCATTCTCGGACTAGTAGCCAGTTTAAACTTTGAGCTTGAACAAATGGACGTAAAAACAATATTTCTTCATTGAGATCTGAATGAAGAAATTTATATGAAACAACTGAAAAGTTTTGAGGTTTCAGGAAAGCAAAATCTGGTCTATAAGTTAAGGAAGAGTGTGTACGACCTCAAGCAAGTGCCGAGACAGTGGTATAAGAAGTTTGACTCATTCATGGTGGGTCAAGGTTACAAGAGGACTATTGCAAATCAATGTATTTATGTTCAGAGATTCTTGGATGACAATTTCATTGCACTCTTACTTTATGTTGATGACATGTTGATCGTCAAAAAGGATGCGACAAATATTAGCCAGCTAATGAAGGAATTGTCCAAGTCCTTTGACATGAAGGACTTAGGGCCAGATCAACAGATACTAGACATACAGATTTCTCGTGATAGGAAGACTAAGAAATTATGGCTATCACAAGAGAAATACGTTGAACTGATGATCCCGAGGTTCAACATGGATACTACCAAGCCAATCATATTTCCACTAGCTAATCATTTCAAGTTGAGCAAGAATTTATATCCCTCATCGAAGAAGGATATAGAAGATATGACAACGGTTCCATACTCTTCAGCATTTGGAGTCTAATGTACGCAATAGTGTGTACAAGGCTTGACATTACCCATGCATGCAGTGGGCATGGTAAGCAGATTTCTTTCTAATTCAGTGAAAAAAACATTAGGAGGCAGTCAAGTGGATTCTCAGATACCTTAAGGGTACATTGAAGTTATGCTTATGTTACGAGGAAGGTCAACCAGTTTTGGAAGACTATAAAGATTCAGTTATGGCAGGAGATCTTGATGATAAAAAATCTACATCAGATTTTCTCTACAATTTTGCAGGGGGACCTGTGTCATGGTAGTCAAGGTTGCAGAAATGCACAGATGCATCCACGACAGAGGTAGAGAATATTGTTACAACGGAAGCTGGTAAAGAAATACTGTGGTTAAAACGGTTCCTCCAAGAACTAGGTATTAAATAGAAGGAATACAAGGTACTCTGTAATAGTCAGAGTGCTCTGGACTTCAGCAAGAACTCAATATACCATTCCTGAACGAAGCATATTGATATTCGTTATCATTGGGTACGCGAGGTGAAGGAGCGACAGTTGTTGAAATTAGTCAAAAATCGACACAAAGGAGAATCCAACAGACATGTTGACAAAGGTGATTACTCAGAAGAAGCTTGAGTTGTGCAAAGATATAGTCAGGATGAATGTCTGATTACATTACCCTCTAATGGTTTTGGAGGGGGAAAATTAAAAGATCCAGAAGCCTTATCCCGAAGCTTTAGCTGGAAAAGTTATCGCCAAAAAAATCATCGTCAAAAAATTTTCCCCCAGAGTTTTTTCCAGCTGGAATTTTTGGGAGCCCTCCGTTTTTTTCTTTCTTTCTAGAAAGTCCCTATAAATAGAGAGCTTAATGAAATCCAAAATCATTCTAAAAAATAGTGAATAAGAAACAAAGAGAGAGAGAGAGAGAGACGTCTTAAGAGTTTTCTTGTGATAAATTCTTGTATTTATTTTCTGAGAGAGAAATAAAGTATTCCTCTTTGTTTATATCTCATGTTAGATGTGATTTTCTGGCCCTAGGTCACCAACAATTGGTGTATAGTGCTAATATTTCCTACATTAGGCACTGCCTAGGTGTTCCCTTTTTCTCCATTAAAGTGATCTTTATATGGAATTCCAAGGGAAAATTTTTCCAGAAAGCCAGGTTTTTTATGGCATATAGATCTAGTTTAAATTTAGTAGAGATGTCATATATTCGTTTTCTGTTGTTTATGTGCTCGCTTGTTTGAAGAAGTTTTGCTGAGACTCGCCTTAAGAAGGCTGAGGAAACCCTATGGTGTTGTTTGGATCACCGAATTTGGGGGGATTAAAGGTGGGATTAGGTTAAAATTGTGTAGGGGGTTCACTATCCCTACTTTGGATATGTCAAAAGGAATGGGATTTTCGTTGGGCTTCAAAAACTCATACATAGTTTTTGAAGCCAATAATCCACTCTAAGGTAGATAACTGGATCTCATGTGAAGTGTGGGATTCAAAAGTTAGTGTATAGGATTAGTTGTAAAATTACTAAAATATCATCCACGATAATTTTTCTAGGGTTTTATCTACTTTCACTTTCACCCACTCCCTCTCTCGTCCATAAATAACACTTGGTCCCAGGTATACTTCTCTCCCTCTTTTTGTATGTTTGGGTAGCAGGGAATACTAGAAACAAACATCTCATGATTTTTGGCTTGAAGCTTACCTCGTGTAGACCACTACGCCTTTCTCTCTCTTTCTCTCTCTCTCTTTCCCTTTTCTTCGTCTGTAGTCTGTGTCGTTTGGAACTCTCCAGCAACGAGGGGATATAACATTCAACCAAATCTAATAGGATGAGATCTGATATGTTATCTCTCTCCCTCTCCTTCCAATTTGCTATCTCTCTATTTCTCCCCCCTTTTCTTCCTCTGTTGTTGTCTATATGGTATGGACCTCAGTGGCAAGAAGATCTCTCTCTCTCTATCTAATTTTGTTCTTACTTGCCTTGAAACCAGAGGATGGGAAGTTTGTATAAGCTTAGGAATTCTAGACATACTAACAAAAAAATGGTTGAATTTAAATGGATAAATTCATTGAACGTAAAGGATAAATAGGTCAACATATTTCATACAAATAAATGCACATCTTTTAGAATTATAGGTGACAATTGCTGCAAGTCATATTGCGTTCAAATTATATTATTTCAGATTTTTGTGCTATACTAATTAACTCATGCGTTGAATATTATTATTCATTAATTTGACTCATTTATCAATTGTTTTATAGGTAGGTTTATATCATATCAAATTCGTTCTGTGTAAAAGTCTTATTTAGAGGTTGTTTTTCATCTTTAGTTCGATTCGTATTGACATATGCAAGGCATATATGTATATAGGTCATATTAAAAATATTAATCGGATGAAATTTATTTTTTTCGTTTGATATTTAAAAGTGTTGTCCTTTCATATATTTTTGTGATAAATTGTGTATGGCACAAAGGTTTAAAAAAAAATTAAAAAATTGTGTAGAAAGTTGTGTTGTTAAACATGGGACTAAACATTACCACATAAAAATACAGAATAAAAACAGACTATAGTGTTGCAATAGGCAATTTATACGTCGTGTATAAACAACTGTAAAATAGGGACTTTTTGTCTACCATTGCCTTTTTTTTTTCATGAACAAGCATTATATTCGGACAACAAATATGTGTTTGTGTTGTACATTATTTTTTTATTTTTGCATGATGCATATGATTTTTTTGATTAATTGTGTATTGTACAAATTAAATTAAATAAATTATAAACATATTTTTATTTAAAATGTGTTGTAAAAAAGCATAATTTATAGATTCATTTTTTTTTTCATAAATAAGACAATACTAATGGATTGGACTTTTTTTCATTTCATTCAAAACATGATATAAGATTGGCTAACTTTTTTTTTTTACACAAGGGTGAAATGATTATTTTAATATGTTTTATCTTCACATGTGAATAGAGCCCACAAACCAAATGAAATCTATCCAAAGACAGTAATGTTATACTAACCAAATTTTGGGATAAAATTAAGAGCTCAAATGATATGACAACTGACTTGGGCTTCTTTATTTGCTGTCATGTCATTTGGACTCCAATAAAGACTTCAAATAATATGATGTCATGTCATTTGGACTCTTAATTTGGTCTCAAAATTTGGTCAGCATAGCATTATTGATTCATAGATGAAATAGGATTTGAATCCAAACTTTATAATCCTCTAATCTGAACCACTTTGCATTAAATTGGATGGAGTTTGGATTCAAATCCAACCCAACCCAACCCGGTGATCCAAAAAGAGAAGGTATAGGGTGAAAGCCTGAATATCTGGACAAAGAATTGATCCTCAAACAACAGTTGTACGTACTAAGCTGTTTCCAGCTAACTTGTGATGGTATTTGACTAATGGTTCTACTTCACACATACCCACTAGCCCTACAACTCATTTCGAAACATAAATAGTGGTATATGTGATCAATTGTTGCGTAATGTTGCTATCATATCTCGGTTGCTAGCTCTGGGTCTGTTATCCTTGATTAATTTGTTTGATTTCAAGATATGATGGTATGAAAAAAAAGGGTTAATTGCGGTTGTGGTCGCCAAAGTATTCAATTTGTCTCATTTTGGTCCCCAACATTTTAATTTCATCAAATTGGTTCCCAAAGTGTTACATATGCACTTACCTAGTCCTCGCTGTCCACTTCATCCAGATTTTTGTCTGTTCAAAGTCACGTGCCATCCGAATGACCCAGGTTAGGGGTTTATTAGACATTTACCATCCTCCCATTACTGGAGGGAAACTCCCCTGCGATCAATTATATCCATCCATCTGACCCATTGCCATCGTATGTTACAGAGCATAGAAGAAGAGAAGGAGAAAATGAGGGGAAGGGAAGGGAAAGCATCGACAGTGGCTAGAATGATAGCAACACCATGCCACTGTAGAAAAATAGGCAAAATGAGAACCTCATGGATCGATATCAACCCAGGAAGAAGGTTCATTGGATGTGAAAGATATGGGGTAAAATAGTGTTCTATTTGAATGCTGAGTGTTCAGTAATGAACCCATGAAGAAGGTTCATTACTGAGTGTTCTATTTTGAATGCATTTAACAAAATGTTTCATTTGTAGGAGGTTGGAGGGTGTGGATTTTTTGCTTGGTCTGATCCGCCAATGTGTGATAGAGCGAAGCAAGTGATACCCGGATTGTTGCGATCAAAGCAAAGACAAGAGAACCAACAACGAAAGGCAAAAGCTAGGAAAAAATTATTATGCGTTTCTTTGTTTTGTTCTTGGACTTTTTTTTTATTTTCACTTGGGTGTGGCATTTCCTGTAAGTAGGAGTGCCCTGTTTTTATGCGGAGGGTGCTCTGTTTTTGTTTAGGAGGGTGCCCTGTTTTTGTCTGTGAAGGTTGCTCTGTTTTTGTCTGTGGATGGTGGTCTGTTGTTTTGTTGTGAAAGTGCCATTTTATGTAAATGTAATTATTATGTTTGATGTAATTGGAAGTGGAACAACCTGTTTGCATCAAAACGTAAGTGTTAGGTATTTTCCAATGGTCGTGAATGTGTCTAACCAATGCAGAAAATCCACAGCACTGCTACTTGTTAACAACCTATTAGTTGTGACAACCTGTTACTTGTCCAACCAATGCAGAAAAGCCACATAAAATCTATTAACAACCTGTTAGTTGTGACAAAAAGATGTACATAATACTGATTTTCATTAAGTTAACATGTGACAAAAAGATGTCCATAATTACAAGTTGGTCTCTCAGTACAAACCCAAAATAAGAGCAAGAAAGAAAGAGTAAATTTACAGAAAAGCCAGACTTAGACTCTCATCACAAACCCAAAAGAGAGCAACACAGTTACATTGCAGAAAAGCTAGACCTAGACTCTCATCACAAACCCAAAAGAGAGCAACACAGTTACATTGCAGAAAAGCCACAACTAGACTCTCATCACAAACCCAAAAGAGAGCAACACATTTACATCGGCTCCAAAAAAAAAACAAGAGAGAAGCTGCAGATCAGTTATGGGTGCTTGTTGATTTGCTCCTCTTGAATGGTATTTTATCGCTTCGCATACAAACCAATGGTTGAACCTTAAAGTTATGGTTGCCAAAAGTTATGGGTTCTGCAGCTTAACTCCTTCCACCTTGGCACACTTCAGATTGGCTCATAGCAGGTTGACTCACAACAGGTTGACTCAAAGCAGGTTTACTCACAACACCTTCACTCCTTCCACCTTGACTTACTCCATCTTGACTCACTCCAGCTTGACTCATTCCATCTTGACTCACTCTAGCTCGAGTCACTCCATCTTGTCTCACTCCAACTTGGCTCATAGCAGATTGGCTCACTTCAGCTTAGTTTCCTTCTGGCAGTGTAACAGTACAAGTCCTCCTGTTATGCCCATTTTTACCACATCTCCTATATTTAACTGATACATTTCCACATTTTCCCAACTTATGTGGTTGTTTTTTATTAATCAACTCATCTGGTTCTTTCCTCCGTAATTTTTTTGGCCTACCAAGTTGTCTCCTGATCAATAGAGGCAATGGTGGGGCCAATCCACTTTTAGGCCATATCCTATGTCCATTAATGGGGTTTATAATTGGTTCAAAAGCCTGCATCAATGCCCCCTTCTTATATTTCCCAATAACATAATCTTCTGATTGTTGTCCCCTATTTTGAATGCAAGCAATGGCATGTGGGCATGGGATCCCTGTCAAGTCCCATTTCCTACATGAGCAACACTGTTCCTGCAAATCAACTATGTATTGGTTTCCATTCATACTCAAACTTCAAATCACCATGCCACTCAACAATACAATCAAAGCTACCACCTTTCCATTTCTCTAATCTCTTTTGAATCTTAGGGCATATATCACCATTATAATTCCTAACCCATTCTCTCCTCTTCAACATTCTTTGAGTTAAGTAGCATCTAATCCATTCTAGCATTTTTATGATGGGTTTATCCCTTGCCTCTATAATTGCCCCATTAAAGCTCTCACATAGATTGTTTAACAAAATATCACACTTACGTTCTTCTCTAAAGTGTGACCTACTCCAATAACTTGGTGGCTCATTGGCCAACCAATCAAATGCCTTATCATCTTCTTCTATCACCATTTGCATCTCATAGTCAAATTCTAAAATATAAGTTGCCCTAGCACATTTCCAGAATTTCTTCCTAATTCTCAATCTGTTAAAGTGTTTAATGAAATTGTTTAGCATGTGCCTAGTACAATGCCTATGCTCAGATGTTGGTACTATCTCAGTCAATGTTGGAAGCAAACCCTGCACAGAATATACAATAATTATACTTGAAGCAAACATGTTAATTCAACTGATAAAGAAATAAACATGCAAACATACCTTCTGCCTGTCAGTGATGAAGGTCCACTGCTCATGGTTTTGATCAGTTATGCCTAAGTCAGTGCATAGTACTGTGAAGAATCATGCCCATGATTCCTTCATCTCAATCTCAATAATACAATAGGTAATGGGAAACATAGAATCTTTGGCATCAACCCCAACAACAGTCAACAATTGTCCACTATATGTCCCTTTCAGGTGGCAACCATCTAATCCAATCACTTTCCTGCACCCTTGAAGAAATCCACTCTTACATGCTGCAAGACATACATACAACCTCTGAAATATAAGTTCACCATTTTCCTCATCACCAGGTGCATCCAAGATAATTGTGGAACCAGGGTTAGTCCTCCTTAGTTCCTCACAGTAATCCCACAATCTACCATATTGTTCAATTTCATCACCTTGTATCAACAACATTGCCCTTTTATTTGCTCTATACAATTGATTCCTTGATACATCAACATGAAAATCTCTCCTAACCCTCTTTTTAAAAGCCTTTATAGGCCAACAAGGGTTGGCCCTTAGTTCATCCATATACTTCAATGCTATCATCTTTGAGGTGACATTTCTGTTATTATAAGTTTTTCCACATGTATGCTTACCAATGTATGTCTTAATTTGGTATGTTTTCTCACCATGCACTCTACAAGCATAAACTAGCCAACTACAACCCACTTCACATTATGCCCTCACCCTCCTCTTATCATTTTTTACTAATTTCACATTTCTCTGATGTTTGATAGCATGTTGTCTAATGGCAACTTTGATCTCCTCAGATGTACTAAATAACATACCCAGTTTAAAATGTGGGTCTTCCTCATCATTTTCTGCCTTAAAAACTTCAAATTTTTTATGTTTCCTTGCATGATTCTCTCCATCAGATGAACTGAAGCAGCTTAAATTCTCCTCGAAATCACCATCTGTATCACTAAGTTCTAACTGTTGCCCATGCTCAGATGCTGCTGATGAGTGGGTTTTATACCTACGAATTGTGTACTTTCGGCTTGATGAAATTGCAAGTTTTCAATTATTTTATGTTCATTTTTATTTGTTTTGTGTGTTTTGATGTTATTTGGTAGGAATAATCATTTGGAAGCAAACAAGATCATTTGGAAGAAAACAAGGTCGATTTGGAAGGATTAGCTCCCTAGTTTCCCAAAGTTTTGACACAGTGCCGCTGTTTTTCCCATTTTGGAACATGATCCACTTCGAATCTGAAAAAGTTCAAAACATGAAAGTTGTAGATCTGGATGTCTTTTGTATTGTGTCAAAATTTCAGCTCAATCGGACATTGGGATGAAGAGTTATGACAATTCTACGAAGACTGGTCTGGAGCAGAAATAAAGAGAGCAGCGCTGTTCCAGCGCTGAACCAGCGCCCCTGCGCCCACGTACTGTCCATGTAGTGCTGTTCCAGCGCCGTTTCAGCGCAGCTGCGCGTGTGCTAGTCCGGGACGCGAAGTTATGACTTGTTTTGACCCGAAATTGGACTCTGATACCTCATATATGCTAGGGTTTGTGTGGGAGAAGAGAATTCTGACTTTTGGGGGCTGAAAACATCTAGAAAACACCAAGGAA
>CM042186.1:246171-274137 GCA_023539305.1 Ilex asprella | reverse complement strand
GTTACTGTCAAGATTTATCATCAGAGCTTATTACTGCATCATCCGTGACCACGTTCATTGGGAAACTGTCTATAAGAGGACCAGTTATATTCAGTGAAAATTGCTTTCCGAATATTCTCCGTTTTCTTTTCTCTAATGGTTCTTAATTGCTGGAATATATAGTTGCTTGGATATGGCTGGGCTGGTATTTTCCGGAAGTTCCTAGTTGATTCACCCTACATGTGGTGGCCTTCCAATATGGTTCAGGTTTCTCTCTTTAGGTGATCTCTCTCTCTCTCTCTCTCTCTCTCTCTCTCTCTCTCTCCCCCCCCCCCCTCGTCGTGTGTGTGTGTGTGTGTTCCTGCTCAAACTCTATTTTGAACTTTTAGGGCTTTGCATGAGGATGAGAATAGGCCAAAAGGAGGCCTGACGAGACTGCAGTTCTTCCTTGTGGTCCTTATATCAAGCTTCTCATACTACATCGTGCCTAACTTTCTGTTTCAATCTATAACTGCTCTCTCCTTTGTCTGTTGGGTATGGAAGGACTCTGTCACAGCACATCAAATTGGTTCTGGTCTCGCTGGCCTCGGTGTTGGCTCATTTGCTCTTGATTGGGCAACCGTATCAGCATTCTTGGGAAGTCCCTTAGCCACCCCTGGATTTGCTATCATGAATGTCCTGGCTAGTTTTATTATAGTTCTCTACATTATGATCCCAATTGCCTACTGGCGCAACCTGTATGGAGCCAAACGATTCCCAATTTACTCTACAGATGTGTTTGATGCTTATGGAGGATCATACAATGTTTCAACTGTTTTAAATGAGACAACCTTCCAATTCAATCGGCAAGCGTATGATGAATATAGCAAGGTTAATTTAAGCATTGCATTTGTATTTGCCTATGGGATAAGCTTTGCAACATTGGCCGCCACAATCTCTCATGTTGCACTCTTCCATGGGAGGTATATTTCTTGTTCTCTCTTGCATTTATTTTCTACAGATTAGTGTAAACATGGGCTAGATGTGTAATTCTGGTTATCCTGGTTTGTCAATTTCAGAACAATTTGGCGACAAACAAAGGCATCTGTGAAAGACAGTTTTGGTGATGTCCACACTAGACTAATGAAGAAAAACTATGATCCTGTCCCTCAGTGGTGGTTTCACACAATCTTGATAGTGGTAATTGGACTGGCATTGCTTGCCTGTGAAGGGTTTGGCAGACAATTACAGCTTCCTTACTGGGGAGTCCTATTGGCAATTGTTTTGGCTCTGTTCTTCACCCTTCCAATTGGTGTGATTACAGCTACGACAAACCAGGTATGTATCACAAGTTTTTTAGTGACTTTTTTTTTCCTTCTATTACTTGATCAGATTGTGAAATATTTGTACAGCAACCAGGACTAAATGTCATCACCGAGCTGATTATTGGTTACATGTATCCGGGCAAACCGCTTGCCAATGTGGCCTTCAAAACCTATGGTTACATAAGCATGTCACAAGCCATCACGTTTCTCTCCGATTTTAAGCTAGGTCACTACATGAAAATTCCCCCAAAATCCATGTTCCTTGTTCAGGTAATCGCTTAGCTTAGCAGCCCCCGTTTCAACTCCTTTTAATTACCATTTTTTGATTGATCTAACTGGGGTAGAATGGAATTGTTTAAGTGACACTAACACTTGATCATAATTTGTTAATGAAGTTAGTGGGAACAATAGTTGCATCATCGGTCTACTTCGGAACAGGTTGGTGGCTCCTGACCTCAGTGGAATTCATATGCAATAAATCTAAATTGCCTGAAGGGAGCCCGTGGACATGCCCTGGAGATGATGTATTCTACAACGCATCAGTGATATGGGGTGTTGTTGGTCCTCTCCGCATGTTTGGTAGGCTTGGAATATATTCCAAGATGAATTATTTCTTTCTGTTTGGGATTCTTTCACCTTTGCCTGTTTGGTTCCTTTCTCGGAAATTTCCAGAGCAGAAATGGATAAAGCTAATAAACATGCCGATTATTCTGTCCAGTGCCCCGGGGCCACCAGCCAGGGCCGTAAACTACATCTGTTGGTTGGCTGTGGGCATTTTCTTCAACTTCGTCGTGTATAGGAGGTATAAGGGTTGGTGGGCGAGGCATAACTACATTCTATCTGCAGGGCTTGATGCTGGAGTTGCTTTCTTGGCCATACTTTGCTACTTCACATTACAGGGACACGGTATCAATGGAGCCGCGTGGTGGGGTATGAATTTAGATGATCATTGCCCTTATGCAAGTTGTCCTACTGCCCCTGGTATACATGTAGAAGGGTGTCCCCCCCTAGTTAAAGCTTGAGGGCTTGTCCTCCTCCCTTCCATTGTTAGATTCTTATTTGCCTTAATTTCGGTTAATGTATGCACTGGAATACCAAGTTGGTGTCTACAACTAAATTAAAGATGCACACACCCATATGGAACATAATCAACCGGAAACAGTTGGTGCTATATATGCACAGAAAAAGAAAAAGAAAATAATAATAAACCCCAAACTAGCTAGATGGTAGTGGACGTCAATAAATAAGTGAGGATGATGAAAATGAGACGATCAACAAAACAAGATTTGAATAAAGTGGTCATGACAAAACTTGAATAAGTTGAGGCACTTGAGTGAATGTGTCCACCACCGCTGCGTCGGTGGCAACAGCCACCCGCCACAATTACCATGAGCGCCACCACGATGAGAACTTGACATACGATGGTTGTTGAGAAAGGTTTCATCTTCATTTTCTCATGCGCTAGTTAAATTCAAAGGTGATACATACATCTTGTCCTGTGCCTTTGATATATAAAGAAAAATTATGACGACACTTTTTCCACAATTAAGGCAATTATGATTTCCTTATAAATAGGTAATTCTAAAGAATTTCATACTGTGAGGTCAAAAAAAAATTTGATACTGCCATGGACCACACTTATTGTGGTGCATGCGCGCCACTCCAGAGCCATTACAATTAATTGGCATTAGTTGCAGTATTTTTTTATTTTTTATTTTATTTCGGGGGGCTTAGTGATAGATTTGATCCAATTTTAACATAGGAATCACAAATATGGGCAATGGATATAATGGGAAGACAAACATAAAAAATAATAAGATATGAGTAAGACAAAAACAATTCAAAAAATAAGTAATTTTTACTTTTAAAAAAATACTCATCGTCTCATCATGATATATGTTACGGGATTAAATTTTGCACTAAATTTCTGTCTCGTAATGGCACTGAGATCCTACACTCAGTTTCAGCCAAACACTTATAACGCTTATAGAATGCACAAAAGAACAGAGAAGGGACAGTAAGTAAACACACATAGTGCACACAAGCATTACAGGCCAACATGTCAAATCATTCTTTCTCAATAAAGTATGAGGATTTGATCAAAAAAAAAGTATAAGGAAACTCTGGATTTGGTCTGTTTACAAAAAACGTGTCCAATTTTATTGGTTGCACTGTAGATCCAGACATCCATATTTATAAAGTTCAGGTTGGCGGTTACAAGCCCAACCGCCTAAACAACTGCAACAATTCAAATCCTCCCAGGAGTCTGCTGTGATTGGATGGCAGAGGAAGTTGCAACTGATGTGTTATACAGATAGGAATTATCTGCAACGTTCCTGCATGTTGTCTACACCTGACAAAGATCTCACATGCTATGCACTTGCCTGAAAAACTGCACAGAACTGCCACTATCTGCAGGGCACATACAACAACTTCCTCACATGTTGTGCATGTGCCTTTTTTATGAGCCCTCAGCCTTTGATCTGTCTAGCAATCTTGTCTAGTAATGCTCAGCCCATGGCTTAGCCCTTGAAGTTAGCATTGTCTCATAATTCAAGTCATCTGACTTATCTTGTCTGCATGCTTCCTTGTACCCACGTGCCCATGCATGTGCTATCTCACTCAGTCATGCATGAATCTTCAATCAACCCATTGGTTATATCTAATCAAGTCCAACGTGCCCGTGCATGAGCTATCTCTCTCAACCATGCATGGGACTTCTACCAAACTTGCACATAGGAATACTCCACCTGAGCATAACTCAATTTGGCTAAGACATGGGTGCCTTTGGGTGACGTAGCTACATGTCAATGCCGCCAACGGCTAACGGGGTAACAGTTTAACGTGACTAATTAATTAAAATGAAACTAGAATTTAACTGGCTAGTTTACGTAGGAATATTTGTTGCCAAGAGATAGTGGTTTAATTAATCCATTTTAATTATCATTTTAGCATGAGATATGATATAATTAACACATTTGGTAATTTTAACATGTGTGATGCCTATATTCAATTAGAAATATTCATAGGCATAGTAAAAATTAGACAAAAGAGAAACTTGGTAATAAAAATTTGAATTTATAGGCATAATATGTTTAAGTATCACATCATTTAATCGTAGTATTATTAATTTTAGGAAAATTTAGAGGTCGGACCTCTTTTATGGACTTATTTGGTGATAAGTGTATCAAATTAACTTATTTAATATTAAATTTATTTTGATCTCTATTGTTCAAAATACTCATAGTAGTTATGCTTAATTAAAAAAAATTGGAAACTAACAACTCTTAAATTTTAGGAGTTTAACTAACATTAAAAAAAAAATTCTCCCTCTCATATCTATCTATATCCATATATATAATAGGAGTATTTATTTCTCATATATATATACACACACACACACATACATACATACATACATATAGTAACATAAAAAAAAATATAGTAACATTTAAGCATAAAAAAGATAACATTTAAACACAAAAAAATAATAATATTATAAAACAATAAAATAATAACATTAAGTATTAATATTTGAAAAAATAATAGTAGTAACTTACTCAACAAAAACAGTTAAATAAAGAGTAACATACTTACAAAACTAGTAACATGAACACAAACATGGTAACAAAAATTATATATATATAGAGATAGAGAGAGAAAGAGCAATAAAGAGTATTAGTTGTTCTTTGAATTTAAATTTTAAATTTATGTACAACAATTTATTGGCATATCTTCATTGATAGTAAATTAAGGGATAATAATTTTCAAATTAGAAAACTAATTTAAAGTTGATTTCAAGGAATGGTATTTTAGAATTTTAAAAAAATAGTGGACTTAATTACTTATTAGTAAAATTTAAAACGGACGGACTAAACTCAATGATCAAAATTTTGTTTCGGACACTTAGAAAATGGAAACGTTTCCGATGTATCCATTTCAGAATCGGACTGAAAAAAATATAAAAAAATTATGAATTATTTTTTCAAAATATTGATTAAAATATACCAAAATATTTTAAAATACCTTAAAACATTCTGAAACAATTGTGAAAATGCCTTGAAATATAACAAAACATTTCAAAATATTATAAAATACATCGAAGTATTAGAATTTCGATTCTATCACTGTTTCGTTTCGGTCTCCTTGAAAACAGGAACTTTTTGAATGTTTCGATACGAAATTTTGATCCTTGGCTAAACTCATTTATAAGTCTCTTATGAAGGACTTAGTCCCAATTTTCACTTAATTTTAGGGTAAATTTCACGAACCCTTGAATTTAAGTCATGTTTCACTGACACTCTTTCTAGTTTCTTAAATATCACTGCACACCCTTATAATTTATATACATGTTTCATAAACTATCACTGGTATGATGTGATGGTTTGTTCTCTTATGAATTACCAAATTTACCAGTAATCATATAAAATAAGATAATTTGAATAAGGATAATTAAGTAAAATGAGAATTCTAATAAGGGTAATTTAGTAAAATTATGTTTCACAAACGACTCCTAGTATGATGTGATGGTTTATTCTCAAACTTACCCTTGATCATATAAATTAAGTTTAATTTGAATTAGAGTAAGTAAGTAAAATGAGAGTTCTAATAAGAGTAATTTAGTAAAATTATGTATTCTATTAAGTAAACAAAAATTAACAGGGGTATACAGTGATATTTCAAAAATTAGAGAAGATGTCAATGAAATATAATTTAAATTTAGGGGGAATCAGTGAAATTTACCCTTAATTTTATCATGACTTGAAAATTAATGAGAAAAGTTGCCAATACCATCAGGTACCCCACATTGAAAATTTGTATAAATTTATCGTTATTTCTGCATCTCAATGACACTTTTGGTTATAAAAATTAAAAGCAATTAATGATTTAATAATGTGTTAAGTGATGTGTCCTCAAAGAATCAATCCAAGAGTCTTAATTAGAATAATACTACCCAAAAGAATATTATTTTAATATATTCACTGTCGCGTCCTCAGATCAACAATTTAAAATAGATTTTTGGACTCCAATTTTACACTATTTCTTATTAGTAAATATTTAGACTTCAAATTCTGTCCCCCCTTTTGTTAGTTTCTCTTTTATCTCCAATATCAAATAATCGATTATTATCATTTAAAATTTATTTCTGAAATTTCGAGGAGTTTGATGGTTGTCATTGGACAAGGTAATATGCAAGTAGGTATAAGGGACAAAATATGATAGAAGGTAAGGTTTTTTTGGAATAAAGTTGGGAGTAAATGATCAATCAATATGTAGACTACATATATTTCTTCTTCTTTTTTCTTTTTTTATAACTAAAATTGAGATTAAGAGAAAAGAGAGTACAAAGTTAAAATCAAGCTCCGAGGCTTGACACTCGCCCAAAAGTCATACGGGGTAACTCTCAACCTAGTCAAAACACACAAACACTAAGAATGCAGATAACAAAGAAGGCAAAGAACTTTGAACCCACAATTCAACGCTAGGCAAACAAAAAATCAAAATTCTTACTTCACCCGCTTCCATTGCCATCATTTGTGATGATACACAAATTAATTTTGCGCAAGATCAACAGTCGAGTATATGAATAAATATGATTAATGAACAATAAATAGGCAATCAATGACAGATTAATAGTAAAATGGCAAATAATAGAAAACACTCAGATTTATAGTGGTTCGATTTTGGTGACCTACTCTATTCTCGGGAACGGTAGCGGTGGCCAGATGTATATTATTGATGAATAAGAGTCACCGAGGGAATATATTCCAGGGGTATTACAATACTTTGGGGGGGAGAGAGAGAGAGCAATGTGTGTAGAGAGGTCTCAAGGTCATCATAAGACATCATAGGACATGCCATCTATGTGGAGAGGGCTTACATTAGATAGGTAGGGTGAGACGGTAATATGAGGGAGAGGGTTTCTACTATTTTGGTAAGTATTGTTATGGTATGATTAGATCTCTGTGCGTATCCCGATATTCTCTCCCTCGTGCTCCTATTTCGTCAGAGAAGGATCTTAAGCTAGGTTGGACTTGAATTGGAGTGACCAAATGAGGAGGGATGCCACAGAGACAGTGTGTGTGTGTGAGAGAGAGAGAGAGAGCGTGAAACAAAGAAGAGCAGAGGTCTCCTTGGGGTGGCCTACTTGGGCAGCGCCCCTTGGGGTCTCCTTCAGGCGCTGGTGTCTTGGTTACCCTTTGGGCCTGGTGACTTGGGCTCTCTTGGCTTGTTGGGCCTGGATCACCTTTTATTGGCTTGGACCTTCTTGATTTATTGGGCCTAGCCTAGCTAATTTCGGGTTCATCAATTTGCCCTGTCTAATGACAATCCTTCTAGAAGAATTTCACCATATTGATGATTTGCAAGATCCTGTTCTATATTCTTGTAACATCTTGGTTATTGCAAGCTTTGCCGAGACCAATTCCATGCAATATTCATCTATTGATTGCTTTGATTCGTATGAGACAAAGCTGTCCACTTCATCGTCTTTATCCGATTTATGCCTCTTACCTTCCATTTGGTTGTCATTTGATTCTATTTGGCTTTGGAAGAAATTTTGACTGATGTTTGGTGGCTGCTTTAAGTTACTGGGAGGTGAAAGTAAGGATCGTTAGTTTGCTTGGTTTGATGCAATTTGATATATGACCACCTCGTAATGGATTGGTCAGGTAAACCAATGCAAGATTCTGAGTTGTAATCTTCTTGTAGAGTTTCGATATTTTTCTTATATAGCACTTTAGAAAGCTTAAGATTAATGGATTTTAAAACTCTAACAACTAGTGCAAGTCCTTGCAATAAAAGGCATTTTAATAATCCATTAAATAGAAATAAAACCCATTGAAAACATTATCAATTATTATACTAAAACACAACAAATCTAAATTAAAAATTAAATAAAATAATAATAAAATCTATCACAAAGTTTTAAAAAATTTCATTTTATTATAACAGGATATGGCAGATGAGTTGTTGCAAATACATCATCACGAAAATTGATTGGTAGCCGGAGACTAAAAAGGACGTTAATGGGGGCATGCATGGCTATGTACGTATATGATGATATCGAACAACAATTAATTCTCAAACACGCTTGAGAAATAATCTGAGACTTACAACGTCAAAGAAGCTAGCACGGTGGGTTGGGTTCAAACATCAGACTGGTCCCAACCAAAAAAATCAGTCCATTTTCCCCGTCAAATATCAATTACTCACCTTAATTTGCATGTGTTTCTCCCCCCTGTGCCTGTGAGTGTGGGGTTGTGGCCCATGACTACGAGTGAATGGTAGTAGAAACGTCAACCTCAATTAGATTAGATTTTATTGATTTGAAATATCTTCAAGTCCCAACAGAAAAATGTTGATAATTGACCAAAACCAACCGCTCGACTCTTAAATAAATCCACAACCGCTATTGGTCTTTTAGCAACACTAAGGCCTGCGTGATATATTTTGTGGGTGGGGTTTGGATTAGATTGTCCAAACTCTTCCAAACCCAAAGATGAGATTCAAAGATGGGTTTGAGGAGATTAATGTTGTTCATGCCCATATTTGGTATCCACAGAAATATATGACTATTATAATAATATATTTGTATATAAATGACTATTTTGCCCCTTAACCAATTTAATTCATACGTGGGTATGGATATATGAGAGTATAAATGTCATTTGAATGTGAAATCCCCAAACTCACATATGAAACCCATCCCCTCCATGGATTTCATGAAACCTATGAACTTAGGTTTCATGACCGGACCGGATTTCAAACTCTAGACTGAATGCATGCTTACCAAACATGGGTTTAAGGGGGTTTAGTCCCCAACCCATGTTCCAACCCCCCTCCCCCCAAAAATCCACATACCGAACAGCCCCTAAACGTCTTGTACTTACAGTTCAAAAAAAAAAAACAAAACGTATTGTACTCACGGTTGCTCACGTAAATAAATAAGTATGTAGTTAAAATAAAAAAGAGTTGCGTTTATTTGACAAAAATAAAGAGCAATATTGATATTTCATAAATGGAATGGTTAAATACAGTTAAAAAAGAAAGTTATCAGTAATTGTTTCGAAAAAAATTAAGGGCATTATATTTATTTTAGGGGTAGACACCAAGCTCTATACTCTTTTTTTATTAAAATTACTAGTTATTTCCCCGTGCCTGATGGCATGGAGTAATAAAAAAAATGGTCAACATATTTGTATTCACACCTAAAATTAAATCACAAACATAAAGGAGAGATAAAAAATTTAAGCACCGATTGTAGTTGGGGTGAGTAGTGGTAGTGGTGTTGGGTGATAATGGTGATGGTGGGAGACGACGATGGTTGTGGTGGGTAAGGCGACAACCATAGTGATAGTAGAAGCTATGTGTGACAATGGTGATGGTGGTAGTGAGTTTTGAATGACAATAATGGTAGTGATAGTCGTGGGTGACAGCGGTGGTGGTAGTGGTAGTGGTGGTGGTGGGTATGAGTGGTGGTGGTTAGTAGTGGTGGCGGTTGGTTGTAATGATGGTGGTGGTGGGCGATGATGAGTGCTTCTAGGCGACAGTGTGATGGCAAATGGTGGAAAAAAATGGTGACGGTGGTAAGTGTGATGGGGGTTGGTGACAGTGAATGACTGCAATGGTAGACGATGACAGATGATAGTAGTTGGTGGTGGTAGGTGACAGTGGCAATGGTGGGGGCGATGGGTGTTGATGGGTGCTGATGGTGAACGATGGTGGTAGTGGAATGATGATGATAATGGTAATAAATATAAGAATAAGATGACGATAGTGGTGAGTGGTGGCCATGGACGAAGAATGTAGCAATCGGTAGTGGGTGGTGATGGTGGTGATGGTGGTGGTGGGATAGTGAGGGTAGGGTGGCAAGGGCAGTGGTAGTTGTGATGGTCATGGGGGTGGTGGTGGGGCGGTGGGAGTTGTAAGGGTGATGGTGGGACAGTAACGGTGGTAGTAAGGTGCGACAGCGATGGTGATGATGGTATGGTGCGACAACGGTGGTGGTGGGGCGATGGTGGTGAAACGGTGGTGATAGTGGTAGTAATGATGGTGGGGTGGTGGTGGTAGTGGTTATGGTGGTGGTGGTAGTGGTTATGGTGGTGGTGAGGCAATGGAAATAGTGATGGTGATGGTGGTGGGAGCGGCAGTGATGGGGTGGTAGGGTGACGATAGTAATAATGGGTGGCGATAGTGATAGTGATAGTGATGGTGGTGGGGTGAGGGTGAGGGTGAGGGTGGGGGGTGGTGGTAGTGGGGGTGGTGGTGGTAGTAGAAATAATTCTTAAAAGTACTTTTAAAAAGTCACTTCAAACACACATTTAGAGACCTATTTTTTCCATTAAATTTGGGATGTTAATATTAGCTGTTATGATTAACTTTAAAGTAAAATTTAAAGCGATCTCAACCGTGAATAACAAAAGTCATTTTGTTTATCTTTTGAGATTTGAATTGTATTGTACTTTATTATATAGATAGATTATAACCCTAATAGAATTGGATCATCACAACGATCATTCACATGAGACTCAATCCACTTGTCATAGGAGAAGGTTGCTGGCAAGGAACTATTCGACATATGATCAGCGTCAAGACAAATATTTCATCGAGACACACTACTTCTCAATGTTTTCCTAGGGGTCTTTCACCCAATCGACACTTTCCTCATCATATGGAGATGAGAGGCGAGTCGTACAGGGAACGTCGCCTTAGGGGGCATAGAGAAAGGCACGGGAGTTCAACCTATCACTCTACATGAGATGATTGGTATGACAATTATAAAAGAATGAAGTGTAGGTACTCTGAACCAGCCCGTGAAGTGACCACTCGGCTGCAACACAACTTCGCTTAAGATGACCTCATATATTCAACAAAGGAGCGGGCAAGATAGACCCTTGTAAAAATGACCACAACTCTTTTTCTTCAGTCCATACGAGAAGCCAAGCCCCCACATAAGTTTTCTCCTCTATCCTTCGTGTTGTATAATGAAAAGTATGATCCCATCATCTACACTGGGATCTTTACTAATAAGATGACCCTCTAGACAAGCAACAATGTGTTGATGTGTAAGATGCTCTCCTCTAGTTTAGGGAGGTAAGCTCTTA
Organism: Ilex asprella; assembly: GCA_023539305.1. Lineage (NCBI taxonomy): Eukaryota > Viridiplantae > Streptophyta > Magnoliopsida > Aquifoliales > Aquifoliaceae > Ilex > Ilex asprella. The sequence continues at coordinate 262,748 of CM042186.1, read as the reverse complement.
AATGGTTCCATGAGATGCCCGTGAATTCAATCTTCTCATGGGAATAGCTCACAGGGGAGTTCGTCTCTCAATTCATAGCCAAAGTCAGGAGCCAAATACCATCAATACACGCTTGGTGCTACACCAAAAATGTGGAGAAACTCTTTGTGAGTATGCCACGAGGTACTTGGAAACCTATATCGTTATAGAAGAATGCAATGAGAAGACTACCACTGTCTATTTTCATTTGGGCCTCCCTAAGGAAAGAGAATTGAGGAAACACCTCACCATGTGGCCGCCTCAGAGTAAGTCAAACTTGTAGGAATATCAAGGGATACGTGAAGGTGGAGGACGTCAATAGACCAGTCGACTGACTGCCAAAGAAAAACCAGATTGAGAAAGACAACACTCTCAATCTATCAAGGAGAGACGGATCATCCAAGGGAATGAGGAACTCCTACCAAGGAACCAAACATTGTCTTTAAGGAGCCTATTTATTAAGTCCTGAATCAAATAAAAGACAATGAGTGTTTTAGGCGGCCACCTAAGATGAGAGGAGATCCATGAAATCAAGACCAAAACCTCCACTGTTTTTATTATAAGGACAAAGACCACTGGACAAAAATTAATTTTCTTGGCACTCAAGCGCCACCTAGAAGAGTTGGTCAAGTAAGGCCACCTCTCTCAGTACATTGATAGGGAAAAGTATATCAATTAGCAAGAAAAACAACAAATCTAATCAGATGACCAACCAGATAACTAAGTTTTACTTTTAACTTAGTTAACAATGTCTTTTTTTTTTAATAAATCTTCAAAGACATTTGTTTCTCATTCTCGTTGATTAGTAAAGAGAATTATTCCTCTATTTGGATTATTGCAACCTCCATGGTTGCATTTCAAGCTATCTTCTGTGATTACAAATTAAACCAACTTTTTTTTTGCACCTTAAGTCAACCTCCTTGGTTATACTTCAAGCCAACCTCAAGCTAACCTCCTTGATTTCACCTTAAGCCAACCCACATGGTTGGACCTCAATGCAATCTCTTTGGTTGTACCTCAAGCCAACCTCATTGGTTGCATCTCAAGCCAACCCCTGTAGTTGTACTTCAAGCAAACCTTTGTGATTGCACCTTAAGGCTACTTCACCTCTAGCTAACTTCTCTGGTTGTACCTAAAAGCTTCTTCTTATCTATCCAACCTCTACTGGTTGTTCCTCTAGGCTACTTGACCTCCATACAACCTCCAAGGCTACTTTATCTCCATGCAACCTCCACAACTACCCTTTAGGCTACTTCGACTCCATGCAACCTCTAAGGTTGCCCTCTAAGTCACTCAGCCTTCGACAGGCGACCAACAACATCTATGATTGCTTAGCAGACTACTTAGCCTTTCTTAAGGATGTGTCACCTCTCCGAGCATTAGACACCTCAACTCATGGGGACCCTTCCATTTTAGTCGAAATAGGGGACATAGGTGTTAGAAGATTCAAACCACTGCCACCAAGGAACTTCTCCATGATCTCAGGAATCAAGAAGTCACTCTCAGGCCATGGAACGTCCTCCCAAGATGGATATGACCCATTAATTTGACTGCCTTGAGAGCTCATCCCCAACCATCTTTGAAGGACTTGTTTTTCTCTCTTACATATTTTTTATTGACTTTGTCTAGGATCCCAGAGTAATGATCGCATATGACATTCTTCACTTGTTCCTCTATATCAGCATCTCCCTTTTAGCCTTAGAAAGTCCCCATTGAAGCTTGTCAGCTCGAATATCTACCTTAGTAACCTTCATCTTCTTCAAGAAGGCATTCTCCACTCTGGAATTTTAAGTTACTTTTCAAGCATGTCTGCCCCCGATCTTATCAGACTTGACTTGACTCTCGAACAACTCTTATTGCTCGACTAGCTCATGAGCAAAGTAAGTCACTCCCATGTACAAGCAACAATAAATGTTTACCTTTCCTTATATCATCCAAGCTCCAACCTATGAACCAAGTGAAAGAACTCAAAGGGAAGTGAGTAAATAGGAGAAGAGAGAAAAAAAACTAATTTGAACCAAGTGAAAGAACACAAAGGGAAGTGAGTAAATAGGAGAAGAGAGAAAAAAAAACTAAAGCCCTAAGCATCTTAGGCAACTAAATCCCTAAACTTCTTAGGCAACTAAAGCCCTAAGCTTCTTAGGTGACTAAAGCCCTAAACATCTTAGACAACTGAAGTCGTAAGCTTCTAAGGCAACTAAAGTCCTAAGCTTTTTAGGTGACTAAAGCGCTAAGTATCTTAAGTGACTAAAGCCCTAAGCTTCTTAGGCCAATAAAGCCCTAAACATCTTAGGCAACCATAGCACTAATCCTTCAGGCAATAAAGACCCAAAAAATCTAAGTCATTCGAAAACATACCTCTATTAATTCCATTCATTAAATGAGGTATTGGGGGCAATTATGGGGATCAAGTGCTTTGTCGGTCGGCACAACAAGGACCAGACATGTGCCAGCAGTGCCACTTGCTACTGTTGGTCAGCATCAACAAGGATCAGACATATGCCAACGGTACCACTTCTTACTATCGATCAGCACTAGCAAGACTAGTTACTTACCGCCGGTCAGAGCCTACTTGAGGGAGCCACTCGACAGCCCCTTGGGCAAGGGTCTACCAGTCGACAGTAGTTCACAAAGGGTCCTTACACGAGCCAACTTGCAACCACTAAGCCTCAACTATTCAGCTACCTTCTTGTTACTTGAGTTGCTACAAGCTCTATTGTCCACCTTCGCTAGGAGACTCCTACTCAGTTAAGGACCAACCAAAGACTTAAAGTCATAGTCCAATTCTAATCCGAATATCTAGGGGTTAGTGATAAGGCACTAAGGAGCAAGAGTCCTAGTTAAATGCTACTACGAACAACAAGGAGATAATGATAAGGACCTAGTAGCAAGTGCCCTGGTCTATCTCTACCCTAATAGGCTAAGATGTTTAATTAACTATAAATAAAAACCTCCAGGTACTGGGTAGGGATTGAATCATAGCCTATTAATTACATACTATTCTTTGGAGTTGAGATTTGACTTAAGCATCGGAATTCCTTTAACTACCTCCGGTCATTGATTCACCTAGGTGTTATTTTGTCTTGCAGGTTCCACGAGACTTCTTCACCGCCCTCTCTGTCCGTAGAGGTGGTTATTCCCTCATAGTTTTGGTCATTTAATTAAACATATTTAGTTTAAACAACTCATTGCATTTCTAAAATTAATGATTTTGTTGTTGTTTTTTATTTTTCCTCAAGATTTATTGATAGTGGTGAGTGTGTTATTTTATTGACTCTGGTATACAATAAAAAAATAATTTGAGTGTAATTTATGGTATAAATAAAGAGCAATGCTACATATTTCAAATTTATATCCCAAATTTACATCCCAAATCAGTGGGAACTATTGGATGAGTGGGTCCTATCAACTTTTTTTATTGGGACCCACTCATCCAATGGTTCCCATTAATTTGAAATGCACTTTTGATATACAAATTTAAAATACAAAACATTACTCATAAATAAATGTAACATCGATAGAAATAAAATATTAATGCAGCATTCACCAACCTACCACTCCCTCCAATTCAAAATCTAGTCTGACGGCTGTGTACAGTAACTGCGGATGCATCATGCCAAGTCAATAAATAACAACTTTGAATACCGTCTACCCATTTGAAGTTTGAACAACACCCCCCCCCCCCTCCCCAAAAAAAATAAATAAAAATAAAAATAAAAATAAAAGTATTCCCTCACCAGCTTGCCTGCTTGCATCTTGTTCAACTTCAATTTATAATAATAAAGGCCTCTCCTCAATTTTTAAAGACAAATCTGGCTGTGGTGTGCAGTGGCTTGGCACTGGCTTTGCCTTTGATTTTTAGGAAAAAACAACTGATAGATCCAACTTGATCTTAACAGATTTGTTCATGATCAAGGTAAACATGATATTGCACTCTGTAGTGGTACTGGCTAGTCTTGGGCTGCCTGCAAAGTGAAAACATGATGAGACTTGCCATAAATAAATTATTAAAAATGGTTGGTTGGCCATTTTTTTTTGTTTTTGATCAAGTTGGTTGGCCAATTCAATGGCTCACATTAGCGGTTGTAGTGAGTGAGTCGTTCGTACAGGAGTCAACACATTTATGTGTTAATTTTAGGATTAATTGCAATTAAACTCCCCAAAGTATGAGATTTGTTTCATTTTAGTCCCTAATATTTTTATTGCTTCATTTTAATCCCTGAAGTATTGAATGTATTTCTATATAATCCTTCAAACAGACAAAATTTGGATTGTTAACGATTTTTTATCATAAATTTATCACATAATAGTTAAATCTGGATAAAAAATAATTTTGATAGCTTTTAAACAAAATTTGAGTAGTTCTTAACCAAAAAATGTGTAATATAAGTAACTCTTGACCAAAAATTGGATAACTTAAAATCAAAATTGTGTAATTTATGTAGATATTTAACCAAAATTTGAGTAGAATTTTGGTGAAGACGTGTCGCATTCATGTGACCCACATGTCAAGTTATTCGTATCGTGTCATTGTTATGAGTGTCGTGTTTGTGTCAAGACCCACAAAAAAAATTATTTTGTGTGTTCTGAATATTAAATATTAATCTAAATTATTTATTATGTGTATTTAATAATCGTGTCAATTTTATAATTGTTCATATCAGGTTCGTATCAACGGGTTAGAGTTAACACCCCTCAAGAGTTATTCAAATTATTTTTTTGTCCATATTTAAATATTATGTCAAGTTTGTGATAAAAAAATTGTTAAGAATGTGAACATTGTTTGTTTGAGGGACCATATAGAAACATATTTAATATTTCAGAGATCAAAATAATGTAATTGAAATATTATGGACCCAAATGAGACAAACTTCATACTTGGGAGACTTCCAATGTAATTAACCCTTAATGTTATTTCTGTGATTGGCGTTAAAAAAAAGGGGGCAAATTACGCTAACATTCCCTGACATTTGGTTTTATTATACGGACACCCCCTCACATTTTAAAAATAACACAAAACTTCCTTGATATTTAATACTTGTAACAATCATACCTCCTCTAACTAACAGACATTAGAATTATTCACAGTCAAAAGTGACATCATCAACAATTATTCTTAAAATACCAAAAATACCCTCCAAATTAAGTTTAAGAATTCAAATAAATATTTTTCTTACCTTCCAAATTTACTCAACCTCTGATTTATTTTTTTTTAATCTATATATTTCATATATAAATTAAAATGTTTAATTTTTTAATGTATTACATTAATAAGTTAATTTTTTTTGTTTATTAAATAATGTTTGGGATTATTAGTGCAGTTTAAAAATTAATATTTTTTTAATCTTAATAATTACCTATCCAATTATACCATATTAATTTTAATTTTATTTATTATTTATCTAATTACATAAATTCTTATTACTACCACTCATCACCATTGGTTCCACCACCATTGAACTGTTAAAGATGGATTTTACTAGAACATTTAGCTTTCTTGTGTTTGTACTGTGCGATCTCATATCTCTGGAGAACAAAAATGTCAAAACCAAGAAGGGTTCACAAGCTGGGATTTTCGTTGCTCCATCACAATCTTGGAAAATGTTCTTGTTAACCAAGTTGGAGAAAAAGATCGAAGAAGTTGATGATAGCAATTGAACTTCCAAACCCAGCCATACCCACCACCACCACCACCATAGAGAGAGAAATGAGAGACTAAAACTACAACCCATTGAAATCACCACTGCCTCCACCATCACTAAAACCACCACCTGGACCAAACCTATCATCAGCCAACATCACTACATCGCAGAGGTTAGAGTTTTAAAATCCACTTACAACCACCACTTGAAAAATTCCCCCATTACCACCAGTTCCACACCTATGGTATCAATCACAGAGAGATAGAAAGAGAAAGAGATGGAGATCACAACCCCTAGGTAAAGATTCGTTCGTTGCGTCGCTGAGTGCTGGTGAAAATAGGAGGTGGTGGTGGGTGAGAGGATTTTGAAACCCGACGACAATTAGTGCAGGTGAAAATAGATGGCGGTGGTTACACCACTAGGCGTTGGTGCTAGTTGTTAGGGGGGTTTGATTCGTCTTGAGAGAGAGAGAGAGAGATGTTGGGGGCTTTGATTCGTCGTGAGAATGTGTGTGTGTGTGTGGAGAAGGGGTCAACTTTTAGGGGAGGGGTCTTGGGTCTTAATGGGTAGTTAAGGTGAGTGTAAAATAGTCTTTTTGTTTGTACTGTTCATGACGTTCATTTTGTGGGGTCTCAGTGTAATTTGGGAAATGCGAGGGAGTTTTAAATTAGGTTTGACATTGATAAATTATATCCTTACCTTCCTTGACATATTACGACAAGAGAACGGGATGGTTGTGATATTAGTTGAAAATGGATTGACTGTTTGCTGAAATACTTTTGTGCTTTCTTATGCAATATTTTAGTTCTTCTGGCTGTCTGCTTTATAATCCATGCAATAATCTTAGTGATGAATTGTTAGTTTGTTTTGAAAGGGCATCTTGCAAGTGTGTTAGCTCTTAAATTATGTTTGTGGGAAGTTTGTGTAATAAAATTAAATATCAGGCAGTTTAAGTGTAATTTACCAAAAAAAAAGTCATCAAAATTGTATATTTTGATTCCTACGTGGCTGGGACTGAAAAATATCAACGAGATCCAAATGTTGGAGGATTTCAACAATCAAAATTGTACTAATTTTGGAATTTAGGGCCGACTGAGATCCATGTTACGCGATGGGTTGTTCACTTCAGACAGTACATGCTACATACAGTAAATAAAATAATAAGAGTAATTATAATTGGAAGGAAAATGCCAAACAAATAGCCGAATCTCTCTCTCTCTCCTCTATTCAACACTCCCAATACGCCACGTGCTTATGACCTCTCAATACTGCTGCACCCATCACTCACTCGTTGAAACCATGGCACATTGGCAATTCCGGGAAATCTCTACCCTCTTTTCTAACACCACTTTGACTGCATGCTCTCATGTGGTAATTTCCCCAAGAACAACATATCTCAAATTTGTATTTTAAAAGTGCATCTCAAATCAATGAGAACCGTTGGATGAGTGGGTCTTACCAACTTTTTTTATTGGGACCCACTCATCCAACGATTCCCATTGATTTGAAATGCACTTTTGAGATACAAATTTGAGATGTGTAGCGTTACTCTTCCCCCAATAGGCCTCTCTCTCTCTCTCTCTCGGCTAAATATACAAAGTGCAAACAAACGGCCAACTGTGAAGGACTGACACGAGGAGGCGTTCCCTTCAATTTACCCCACATCCTCTCTCTCTCTCTCTCTCTTGCTGCGTCTCATTGAGAAAGAGTAATCGAAATGGCAAATCTGAACGGAACTACGTCGGATCTGAAGTCCACGTTTCTGGGGGTTTACTCTGTCCTCAAATCCGAACTCCTTAATGACCCTGCTTTCGACTTCACTGATAATTCTCGTCAATGGGTCGACCGGGTGAGTTCTCGCTACTTTCTAATTATCTCGTATATAACTACAATTGCATACTTGTTATGCATTCAAATCTCATTCGTAATTTCCTCTGATTTTGATTTTCTTAATCTTGGTGATGAGGAAGATTTCATTGTTTTGATCCCATCAATCTTTTGCCTTGACACATCATTTTTTAGCTTATTCTACTTGCAAGAATATCGAGAATCTTATATCATGTTCTTCTTTAGCTTGCAATTCCTTTCTCTTTTGCTCTATATTCATTTTTACAAACTTAATGATTTTTGAAATCGAGATTAGAGATCTTGAATGCCAGGCAACTCTCGCTGGAAGAGTTGCGTGTCTCAGCTTTTCTAGACAAGACAAATTAAATATATGATGGAAGATCATGGTTTTTCTTGCTCTCCTCAGCAATTGGACGAACTAGTGGGGGATTGTAATGCTCATTCTTTCAACATTATTAGCATAGCTATTGCATACTGCCAATTGCTTGAGATTCTTATGTATGGATCGGTTTAGGGGGGGGGGGGGGGAAGAAGCTATTCTCATTACCATCCAAGTCACAAAGAAAAACTGTTTCTGGGTTTTATTTGTCTGTTTAATGACAGAAATGGCTCCTTGAAAACTCATGGTCATATGGGATGCTATGTTCATTCCCTTGCAATGGAATATAGCAATTTCCTTTAATTGTGGGATGCTGATCGTAGCTGTCCTTTTACAGTGTCATGCTTAGTTCATTATTGGTTTCATAGAGTAGTGACAACCATATTCTTTTAATCTTTTAGCACTTGCTTGTGGTGGAGTTGGTGATTTTAACTTTTCGATCAACTATCTACTAGAACCTTACATTGTAAAGCTTTATTCCTTGCATCTTTATGATGAATAACCCTTCAAGCATCTGAATGATTCCCTTATTTTTGTCCCCGTTAAGTTTTGCTTGCATTTTAGAGAATTAGTAATGCAAAATGACATTTGTATTCTTTAGTGATCGGTCTTCTTGATGACTCTTTGGTTGGTTTTCTCCTAATTCTTTGACAGTAAATTATAATGGGAATCTCTCTCTCTCTCTCTCTCTCTTGTGCACCATTCCATAAAAAACATGCAGCATTTCCATGGTTCCCTGACTTAGATGATTATTTTATTTTTGACAGATGCTGGACTATAATGTACCTGGAGGTCAGAATCAATTCATTTATGTCGGTCCTGTATCATACTTGTATAGCATTTAGTGTTGCTTATGAGGCTGTATTCAATCTTCATTTATAAGAGCAAAGTAAGCTGACTAAAGAAGCATGTTTTATGTTTGATAGACTGAGTCAAACTTTGTTTGCAGGGAAGCTGAACCGGGGGCTGTCTGTAATTGATAGCTACAAGTCGCTTAAAGAAGGAAAGGAACTAACCGAGGATGAAATATTTCTTGCAAGTGCCCTAGGTTGGTGTATTGAATGGGTAAGTCGGCAGATTATACGTAGGTCCTTATCCTTAATTGTGCTAATTGTCCTGTAAAATGTATTTGTACTATCTATGAATCTGATTCTTTCATTATGATCATATTTGCAGCTACAGGCATATTTTCTAGTTCTCGATGATATTATGGATAACTCACACACGCGGCGTGGTCAACCTTGTTGGTTCAAAGTGCCCAAGGTTTGTGCCAATTAGAGAAAACTTCTACTTTTTGCATTGCCTTTACTAATGCAGATGAATAATGAACCAAATGTTGCAGGTTGGGATGATTGCTGTAAATGATGGTGTTTTACTTCGCAATCACATCCCTAGGATTCTCAAGAAGCACTTCAGAGAGAAGCCTTACTATGTTGATCTACTGGATTTATTCAATGAGGTGGTTGACTTGCAGCGACCTAGATTGCTCAGTTTCATTTTAAAAACATGTTGAAGTTGATTCACATTGTGGTGTTGTAGGTGGAGTTCCAAACAGCTTCAGGACAAATGATAGATTTGATTACTACGCTTGAAGGAGAAAAGGATCTATCCAAATACTCATTGTCGCTGTGAGTGGGAATATTAGTACATACTTCTTACTTGACTTAATGGCACTAGGCAACCCCTGCAGCTGGAATTATGACTAATTAACTTATCCACATAAAATGAAAGGCCAAACTATGAAAATGTCTTTACCAGCCTAGACAGGTTATTGGGAGTGCCCATTGTCCAAAAAGAAGTTCTGCCTCCATTTTGAGAGTAAATGGATTTCCTTGGCAGAATTGCTAAAATTATAATTGATATGATCAAAAGTGTAAAATTTAGTGGGATAATTGGCAAGCTTCCTCTGGAAACTTAGGCTATCTCCTGAATGGTTGTACAGATTCATTGATGTGCAGTGCACAGTTTCACTGAAGTGTTTATTTGACTTTTTAATGGTTGTTGGGGGTGCTTTTGGTATGAATTCTGTATGCCTATAAAATGCCAAATCATTGCAAGCATCATTCACATTTGCTTTTTTTTTTGACACTTGTGTTTATTCATGCATGTTGGCACCAGTAGTGGTCCATACTGTTTCCACTTTCCTTTGACATGGGAGTGATCGACCTTAACATCTCAAAACGACTGAGTTATCCCACATTCCTTTGTTGTGTGAATACTGCATCTGTTACTCTTTTTCTATCACTTGAAAATGATTACTTTTGAGTTAGTTGTTTTCTTGTTAATTTGTGAAATTCTACAAGTTCTACAAATTCTGTGCAGTCACCGCCGCATTGTTCAGTACAAGACTGCCTATTACTCATTCTACCTTCCGGTGAGCAAAAAGTCCCTTAAATTCTATCAAACCATGTACTATCTGAATGGTTATATTTGTCTCTGCTTAGTATTTAATCAAAAGTGTTAGTAATCAACCATTAAACTATTCATCAATTTCTTGGAGGCTCGTGAAAAAGAAATTCCCCTTAGTCATACTATCGTCTTCGCACGCTATTTGTATCATGGTTTTCCTTAATTCACATATTAGAGAATGTAATCATCGATGTTGAAGGTAGTGTATCAAGGTTGACCATTGCTTTCTTTATTCCCTATTGTTATACAGGTTGCATGTGCATTGCTTATGGCAGGCGAGAACTTGGAAAATCATATTGGTGTAAAGGACATTCTGGTTCAGATGGGAATATACTTTCAAGTACAGGTACTTGTTTGCTTACGTACAGTGCCAAATGTTGGGATCTGGCACTAGGTCTGTTGTACTTTTATGGGTATGGGTGCTAGAATACATAGGTGCCACACTGCATGGTATTCTAGAAGAGTCTTTTATTCACTTACGTCCACGTCATTATACAGTTTTTCTGTCTTTGCAGGATGATTATTTGGATTGCTTTGGTGATCCAGAAAGAATTGGCAAGGTGAGATTCTGTGTCATGGTTGTTCAACATGGAATGGTGGGATATTTCAAAAAGTTCACAACTAATTTGCTGGCAGCTCTTAACTTTGGTCTTTTGCATCATCAGATTGGAACAGATATTGAAGATTTCAAGTGCTCTTGGCTGGTTGTGAAAGCATTGGAACGTTGCAATGAAGAACAGAAGAAAGTGTTATATGTAAGGGGCAAATCGTCATCTTGTTTGTCATTTTTGCCGTGGACCATGGATTTTCTTATTGATAACATGTACTTTTTGCAGGAGCATTATGGTAAAGCAGATTCTGCTGATGTTGCAAAAGTGAAAGCCCTCTATAATGATCTAGATCTTCAGGTTTGAGCTTGATCTTTTTTTAGAAGAAGATGATCATTGAACAAAAAATGTGAATCCCAAGACCCATAAATGGAGGATCCTCCATCCATGCTATTAAATTCTCATCCTGCATGGCCCAGAAAGACAAATGTGCAGCCATTTTCCTTTCTCTAAGCATAATTGAAGACTCACCTAGTCTTCAAATGAACCTCATGTCTTTGGTAATGGAAACTAACCAAGCCCTGAAGAGAGTCCCAAACCATGGTATAGGTAATTGAAGAAAAGCCGCTTCAAATCCATATGGTTAAGGCACAAATTAACTAAAACACTGCACCTCTCTTGTTGCTAAGCCTCAATATGCTCCACAAAATCCATGGAGGTGCAATAAAGATCACATCTAGAGTCAAATCACAAGTACTGCTGCATCACCAAAATCCTAAAGAGCATGTCATTTTTGCTATACATTTCTCGAGGGAGATCTTTATCATTTTTTGTGTCCGATGTAACAGAGTGTATTCATGGAGTATGAAAGCAAGAGCTATGAAAAACTAACAAGCTCTATTGAAGCTCATCCGAGCAAAGCAGTGCAGGCAGTGTTGAAGTCCTTTTTGGGTAAGATATACAAGAGGCAGAAATAGAAACCACTTCAGAGGAAGAAAAATGAAGCAGAGGAAGGTTGGATGAAGTGAAATAATCCTATTGGCTGTTGTGATTTGTATTTGTATTGGAATTTGAATGTGTATTTTGTATGAGTTGAGGAAGGACAGGGGCTCTAATGTCCTATTCGTGTTGAACAACTGGGTCTTGATGTGGCAGTTTATATGAGCTTCCCACATGATTTTGTTCTTCTTAAGCCCAATTTACATGGGCTCCCTTCCCTGGATACCCAACCAGTTCACACAATCTGATTTGGGAGAAAATATTGCCTGCACACCAAACACCATATGAAAGTGTATATCGCCTATAAGATACTATACATTCTTTATTAATTTTTATTGCTTGGGAAGTTGTCGGACTATTCTTTTAAAAAAATTAACTTGTGGGTCCAAGCAAGGGATGTGATAATATTTCTTTAGGTATAACCCCCACACGGCATTGTCACCAGGTACTTTACTAGCACCGAATATTTTCTCCTGGCTTAGTGGATTTTGATAGTCAAAGGTGTATTCCACTGCCCATGTGCAATCCAGTTAATGGGCCAAACCAAATCCCAACTTCGTAGCCACCTTCATAGAGGCCATTCTAATTATCCGCTGCAAAGCATGTCATTGTTCACCACTATAACTTCTGGACCATATATATATTATATATAGAATACAAAACACAAAGTGATCGACTTAAGAGATCCAATGTGCAAAAGTAATTCCTCCAACATTTTCATTTTCAAAGATTTTGTATTTGATAACAAATTGTAGAATTCAACCCAAAATTATCTTGTAATATTCTTACAAAGTTTATTTTGCCTAAAATTATCTTTCATAATAACCTATTTTATCAAAAAATCGGCTAAGTACAAGAAGTAAAACATTTGGATGTATGCTGTAATTTGTGTGCCTAGTTGCTTAATTTTTACAAATTATTTGAGTAGACTCATCTGTGCTTTAATTTAGACTAAAGTACACCACTTTGTGCCATAATAATAGTAAAATTTTATGACAAAATTGACTCATGTGTCGACTATGAAAGAAATAAGCCAATATAGCCTACATTTCCCCCCTTGTAATTGTATCGCAACAAAGATATAGATGATAATTGAGTAAACCTCATAAAACATGGTTAAAACTCAGGGTATACGTTAAGTTGACCAGGCTGATCTTGTCTGTGGGGTGTGGGTAGGGGTAAATTGGTCTTTTTATTATTTCCGTCTGTGCTGTTTGCAAACTGCTGTCATGAGGGGGATTCAGTGTAATTTACCATACCTGAGGGGATCCGTCTGTATTAGTGGCAAACCTCGGGGGTTGTCTCTCGGAAACATCTCTCCACCTCTCTCTCTCTCTCTCTCAAATCCCAAGCTCAGCAGCAATTAGACGATTCACACCCTCTTTCTTGGTGGATTAGCAACTTATGATTATTCAAACGCTATCGTTAGCAGTTGCACTGTATAAACCCTAAAGCTGTGTCTTCTTCGTCCGAAGGTAAAGCTGTTTTTTTTAATCTCACCCCAGAACTTTTTATTTCTCAGTTAGCTGTTTCGATTCGTTCCGCAACCTTTACTTGCTAAGTGCTTCTCCATATCATTATGTCTTATTAACAATACTTAGATACCATAATCGGCGGATTTGCATACTTCACTCCTAGATACGCTGTTGATCTTTGAAATTTCTCGTGATTCTTATCGCCCACATTAGACTGCAGTTATTAATAAGATCTCCAAACTACTAATTTTTGTTGTTGTTGTTGTGTGTTCTGTGAGTGAAAAATTACTTTGATTTTTTGGTTTGAAAAGCGAGGGCGAGACCCCTTACTTACAAGAACTGTTATATTTTCTCTCGGATTTTCTTTTTCATTTTGTCTGGATTCTGATTAACTGTCACTGACAACCATACTCTTTGGCGCGCACAAATACTCTCATATGGGCTAACTAGCATAAGTATGAGACAGTGTTTTGTTTGGTGTGCGCATTTATCTGTAATTTTATTTCTTCATCTTTGGTTTAGGATGGGAGCTCTGTATGGAGTGGAGCAGATGCAGGGTCGGTTATTTGGCCGGCGCTAATATTGCTACATTTTGGTGGCGTTTCACTGTTGTGACTTGTGCTTATGCTATTATTGAGTTGCTGGCGGGGGTTTATTTTGGAAAATAAGGAAGGAAACAATGTATGGAAGATCGGGTCTTGATCGGTTCAAGAAAGCCCAGTCTTTGGAACCATTCTCGGTATCTGTGAATTCAGCTAAAAAACCAACTACGCAGCCCACTCCTAAACCAAATGTGTATCCATCGGCTTCATATTCTCAACCTCAAGCTCCTCACCAGCAAGCCCTATGTGAGAACCAATACCATGTGTCTCAGAAACCCGTGGAGCTGGATGTAGCAGTGCCAACCGTAGTGCAAACTCAACAAGCGGCTCAGCTTGGAGGGGGCCAATCGACTTGGCAGCCTCCTGATTGGGCAATTGAGCCCCGGCTGGGCGTTTATCATCTTGATGTTATGAAGGATGGTGAGGTTCTTGATCGGATAAATTTGGATAAGCGAAGGCACATCTTTGGGAGGCAGTTTCACACTTGTGATTTTGTGCTTGATCATCAGTCTGTCTCACGCCAGCATGCTGCTGTCATTCCTCACAAGAATGGAAGGTTTGATCTATGCTTAATCTTTTTTTTACATTCTTATCCCTAAATTTAGTTTCTTTTTGAGTTTTCCTCTCATTGTTTCCAGGCATATTCTGATGTGTTATATTGAGATTTTAAGTACTCATGGTTCAATACTTCACTTGCTATACGAAGGAAACACCATATAAATTAGACTGTATCATCGAAGCCTCTCAGAAGAGTAAAAATGAGAATTGCGAGCTTGTCTAAGTTTGCAACAGTCAGACATGAAAGACCATATGTAAGAATAAATGGAGGGAGGGAAAACAGAAGGCAATTAGCTAATCTCTTTGGACTATGCTTTTGAATTTTGATGAAAAATTTGGCTCAGGTAGTAGCTTTTCATAGTGTGAAAGGTCTACCAACTGCATGGTCGGGTGTGATAAATTGGTAGGCTCTGTAAAACTTCACAGGCTACCTAACTAGGCGCCTTCGATTTCATTGCCATAAGTTTTTTTCTTCCCCCAACACACACACACTCACGCGCACACACACACGCACGCACGCACGCACACACACACGCATGCACACAAACACACCAAAAAAGGGGGGGCATAGGGAGATAGAGATGCTGCTTGTCTGGCCCATTAAATATAATTTTTTTAAATTGGAAGGTCCTTTTGCTAATTATTTGAATTGACAGAGCTTTGTATTATGTGACAGTATATATGTAATTGATTTGGGATCTGCACATGGTACATTTGTTGCAAATGAACGGTTGACTAAAGATTCTCCTGTTGAGCTTGAGATAGGGCAGTCGTTGCGGTTCGCTGCGTCTACAAGAACCTATATCTTGAGAAAAAATAATGCGGCTCTTTTCCCTCCTGCTCCACTTCCCACTGAAATTAATCTACCACCACTCCCTGATCCTTCTGATGAAGAAGCTGTTTTGGCTTATAACACATTCTTAAACCGTTATGGTCTCACCAAATCAGACTTAGTTTCTAGATCTAGTGAGTTAAGTTATTCATCAGATGGAAAAAATGAGAGTGGACAAACAGAGAGAGCTGCTAAAAGAATTAAGAAAACAAGAGTGGCATTCAGGGATCAGGTTGGAGGAGTGCTGGTTGAAGTTGTTGGGGTTTCAGATGGTGCAGATGTAGAAACAGAACCTGGTCCAGTGGGTGTGAAAGAAGGAAGTCTTGTTGGAAAATACGAATCCCTTGTTCAAATTACAGTTATACCCAAAGGTAAGGAACAGTCTGCTGTGAAGGAAGTCAACGCTTCCCAGAAAGGCGTGACTGATAAACTACAAGAAGTCTTGAACAAGGTCAAAAATCCTCCAAAGAGTGGAATCTATGATGACCTTTATGGGGAATCATTTTCAGGCAAAGTAGGTTCATCTTGGGCATATTCATCTGATGGTCCTGGTGGTAGACAAACTTCTCCAACTAAAGATGCTGAGACAAAGTTTCATGGTGCTTTAAGTGGAGGGCCAGAAAATAACTTAGGCAATGATGATGATGGTAATGATGATGATTTGTTTGGGTAGCTGAAAGTGGAAGAGAAAGCTTGCGGATGTTCAGTGTGTTTCTTTTTTGTGATTTTTGCCAATGGAATTGGAAGCTGAAGATATGTGGACAGCAGGAGGTATTTTTCCTTTGTAAATGGAGAATTTTTGTTGTACTTTGTCTTTTTCTTTACTCGGGTGCACCACTGAACCTGCAATTTGAGGGTTTAAGTCTGTATTAGCTTGCGGATTGGGAAAGGACCTCTTTAATTATTTTATAGTTTCCATTCTGCTGCTGCCTGAACAATTTTTTTAGATGGTTTGGCGTTCATTTGATAGGCTCGTGATGATTGAATGCAAATAGTCCTTGTAGGTATGGAAATAGTAGATTTGGTTACATGGTTTGTTTTAGTGTAATTAGTCATTATTTTATAATAATCATTTCTCAATTGGCTAGCCTAAGATCTTGAAAGCAATATGACATACTACTACTGCTGGAAACAATTTGCAGATACCACGTGATGGCTGGCAATTGTTGCAAGCTGGTTGGTTGTTTTGATAATAGATGTTTTAGTAATTGATTGTTATTTGTCAAGGCTTAGTTGTATTAATGTATCCTGATTATAAATTTCATGA
>CM042186.1:202904-220172 GCA_023539305.1 Ilex asprella | reverse complement strand
CAAGAAAAAGGATTCAAGGGTTAATCAAACAATAATGTTGTTTAAATCATGGTAATAGTCACAAGGTATCAAGAAACAATGATTATATAGCATACATGTATAATTTAAAGAGAAAGGATTACATATATATATATGCTCTAGCCTCAATGTAAGTGAATGAGAGAAAACCCCCTACTTTGAATCCAAGAGATTTAAGCTAACCCAAGCTCCAAAGATCTTCTTCCTCCCTTCTCCTTCTCCTTCTTGTCTTCTCTTAGGGTTCTAAGAGGTGTGGGTAAAGGTGTAGTAAAAGTGTAGAAGAAAAGAGGAGAGGAATGGAGTTCTTGAGAATTTTCGGTTTTGATTTCTATAAGGTGTGAAGCTATCTTGATCTTGGGGTTTTTCCCTTTCTTTATCTCCTCCTAGGGCTCTAGGATGTTTGTGGTGAGAATGAGATGAAGAATGGGGCAAATAGGGCTTGGAATGGGGTTTTAAAACCCAAAATCCCGACTTTTTAACTGTTCGGAAGGCTTCAGAGAAGTGGTACCGGTACTGGGTACCGGTACCATTTAGCTACTGGTTTCGGGGTACCGGTACCATTTGACTGACTCGACTTCCAGTGCAGTTTTGACCCATTTAGAGGTCGAATTGGAAAATTTTCATTAGAGACACTTTTGTAGCCCTTGATGTCTAATATCTACTGTAAAAATTTCAGATCAATTGGATATAAGGATAAAAAGTTATGGGCAAAATACTAGAAGGTGTCTAAGATAATTTTTACCCAAATTCACTTTAAAGTGGATTTTAACTCGGGAATGCTTTCTAACCTCTAATACATCTCACATTACCTTTCCTAAGATTGTTCGACCTTCCGGATTCAATGGACACCTTATTTTGACCTAAAAGTATTTAGAAATTCATCTAATCCCCATTTCCATGTTTCAACATCTTTGAAACTCAAACTTTCCCAATCAATATGCGTCTCTAGTATTTATCCTATTATTAAAATCTATATGGTTTATCCTTACCTTATTATACATATCCACATATTCACAACAATATTTTACTATATATCTCTATACAAATATATAAAATAAAATACGGGGTGTTACAAAAATAACACTCACCATTCACTTACTGACTCTCTCGACAACACACTGGAGTAGACAAGAAGAAAAAAAGAAAAAAAAAACAAGTGGAATACTACTTTACATAGGGTCTAAATGTGTGACCCACATCATGCCACACCTCTTCTTTTAAACGGGTCTAATTTTATTCCGAGTCAATTAAATCCCATCCAGTGTTAAGTTTAGTATATTTTTATTGAACTAACTTTAAATTATTTTTCGGGTCCCCGCAAATAAAATCTGATCGCAATTATTTTAGTCGCGCAACTCGATCACTTTGTAACACATGTTCTGTCTCAGAAATTTACAAAAATTTACTGGGTAACTAGATTTTGCGAGACGGATTCAATGGTGAGATCCGTTTGTTCATCTGAATTTTATAAAATTCACATTTTTTGCCCGTGCTTTAACAATTAATTACTCTCTTACCCCTTTAATTAGGATTTTAATAGTAATATAATTTTTTTTTCGGATTTTACATGCCAGGTGCGTCAGTTTCTACCGAGTCGTCCCCCTTCGTACTCAAGCGATAGGTCTTGTACTAATCTTCTACCATTTTCCTTTATTGTAGAAGGTTTTAAGAGGGACGCTGAGCATCTACTTTGATTCTCAGTCGCCTTTGAGGACATCCTAAAAGTGTGGACGTACTAGTGAGAAAACCCCTTCACACGGGTTGCTCACGTATTGCTAGGGTATAGGCTAGGCTATACCCATTTTCCCCTAGTTCTTGATCCCTTTGATCTGTTTGCCTGGCTAGACCATTTCAAAGAGGAAGTGGCCAACTCTAATCGTGACTTTGAGACCACTTTTTTTGCTTCTGACTCCCCTACTCCTTTAGAATCCATGTTTCGTTTCCCCCAAATAACCTTCGAGGGCTTGGAGGCTACTGTGGTAGCCAAGAGGGCTGCTGCTTCTAGATTGGTTGGGACCTCTAAGACTGTAGCCCCTGCCACCTCCCAAATAAAAACTTCAACAATAGCAACAACTACAGAGACAGTAGAAACAACGGAAACCTCGAGATCCTTCACCACCCTTTAGACAAGTCATCCCCTCTTCTAACCAAGTCGGCACCCAACATGAGCAACGTCGAGGGCAGGAAGACGACCCTGCCACCGAGCGCAGGGTGAAGGGCCAACATGATCCCTGGCACCGGATCTCTCAACTCAAGGAATGGGCCCTCCATTTAGTCACCCGGAAAGACAAGGTAGTCATGTTGACTAACTCCATCATTCACTTGGTTCAGTTGGTCCCTTCACTTTGAGGCTGACATGGCCATTCATCATGACTACTCCGATAATCGTCTCCTTCAAGGGGTAATCTAGCACAATCTGGTGGTAAGTTGAAGTTTTGTTTGGATACTACTTTTTTTCCCATATTTTTCCTTTCTTTTTCTCCACTCCTTAATTCCCACATTCTTTTCAGGCGTGTCAGCAAATGGGGTTCATTATTGACTGCTTCTTGGACTATTGGACCAAGGCTGACCAAGTCAAGTCTTAACTCGCCAAAAAGGACCACCATATTGGCCAAGTGGATAAGACAATGGTTGATCATGTGAAACACATTGGCGAGCTTATCCAGCGTGCCAAAGGCCTTTCTTCTAAGTTGGGGAAGAGTAAAGTTGTAGAGGTCGAGGCAAAGAGAAGGATGAATGTCACGTCCGGAACCCAATTCCCGTGGATTCAGTACGCGAACATAATTACCATCAATTTCAATCTATACAAAGCACTAAAATCCTCAATCAATAAAAATAGAATTTCTTAACCTTTAGAAATAATTACAATGGTTCAAACTACTGTCAAAATTATGATATTTCATCAATGAATCAATAATTCGAAGTCTCTAATTCTTCAATCGATCCGATCATCTATTGACTTTGAATAAATTTTCAACTTGCATTTGAGAGGGGTAAATGAGGGTGAACTTGGAAGGCCTAGTAAATAATTTACAACATAATATAAAACCACACTATAATCCAATGAATAACTGCAGAAGTATGAGATAAAAAGAATATTTATCTTTAACACAATCAATAAAAGCATACGAAACTCCATATTCGATTCTTTTTAACTCACCCATGGCTTCATACCTGTTCGTCTGGCTATATACTAGGCGATACTTGGTACATCTCATTTTATCACATGCCTCTTGGGGCCACAATCACATCTCAATATAAAACCATGACACCGAGTGCACATAACACATGTGCCAATAGGTCCCCAAGTACTTCACCAACAAAAATACTTTTTGCACAAATAAATACAAAGACCCATCAAACGAAAACTCAAACGACCATCACAAATCAACGGTTAAACATTGAATCGGAATACAATGACAATAACAATAGAAGGATTCTTTTCAAAGAGATTTAGACACGGATGCATATTATGAGATAAACTACTTAACCTAATTCGATATCGACAAAGACAAGGATCCCAATACTTTACTACTATTGAACAGAATTTAGCCTTGTAACTTTTAGTCAAGTCTAATAGTCTCACGATCCTACCTTTTGTAATTCATAGTTCACACCTTTTTCTCTCTCTCTTGTGTATCCGTCACTTCTAAAGGGTTTCCCAGACTAGAAATTCTATTCTATAGAAACCACAAGTAATCTAGTATTACTCACAAAGTATCAAAACACTCCTATTATAATATAAACTTGTAATATTCACGTGCACTCACCCACATGGTATACCATTAACCTCATTTAGTGCAATAAAATAGGTTGTGGCCTTAAAATTTCTCATTCCAATTATCTACATATTATCGGTCAATCAAATAGAAATTAAAGGAGTTATATATGATTAAATAGTTCACTCCAAATAACTTTCGATTCTACACCATAACGGATACTCTATCTTAGGAAAAAGTTAAAACTATCTCCATTTGATTTCATTTGGTGTTTAATTATTATTATTTTTTTTATATGGGGTATCACAATGAATGAGGCTAAGCTCAAGGTCTTTGAGGGCCCCAATTCGTAGAAAAAAACCCATAACCCCTTGGGGTTATAGCAGAAGCCAAATTGCTGAAGGTTGAGGCTAATTATGTGGCCTTGACTTCTAAGGTTGAGGGCCTGGTGAAGGTACAAGCCAAAGAAAACAACATTCACCCTGAGGTCTTCTACCAAATGCCAAGACCAATTCATCCTAGCCTTTACTAATGGTGAGAACAAGTACTTCAAGAAGGGATGGGATAAGGCCTTTAGGCCATAGGGGTGAATGCCGACCCCGAGCTTTTCTCAAGGCACGCTTACGTTCCCCATCAAGTGGTTGATTAGTTGTGGCCCCTCAGGAAGGTCATCAAGATGTGGCGGCGACTAGGCAGTAAGAGGTGGTGACAAAGAATCCGACAAGGGAAGCAAGAGTAGTCAATGAGCCAATCCTTCTAAGTGGTGGGGATTTGGATGACAATGTGATGTCTCCCCTGTAGCTTTCTTCTCATGTGCTTCCTATTCATCCCAGTGACCCTACTATTCTTGACATTCCCGATGTCAACCCAAATTTGGGTGAGTTCAAGAAGATAGAGGATCTACTCTTTGACCTTGGGGAGAAGAGCGCACTGAAGAGGAGGCAAGGTGGTGGTGTCGGCGATAATAGCTAAGGAGGTGATTCTGAAAATTGAAAATTTTTGTGACCCCGATGGTGATGATTTCTTTTATTTCTGTCCTGTTGTTTCAGGGGACTCAAAATCCCCAAATTTTTAATGTTATTCGTGCTTCGGGTAAATTTTCCTTTGTTATAGTCACTAGTCTTCCAGTGATCTTCCAAGGGTGGTGCTCCATTTGTGTAGGCTTATCCCTTTCGAGTCCATGTCCCTAACGATTGAGCCCTAGGCATGTGTTATCTTTTCGAGGGCAATGTTTCACTTACGAAGGCTAACCCCTCTCGGGGTTGTGCCCCAAACGACTAAGCCATAGGCTTATATTATCTTTTTGAGGACAGTGTTTTATTTTGGAAGGCTTATCCCTCTCAGGGTCGTGCCCCGAATGACAGCACCCTAGGCTCGTGTTATCTTTTTTAGGGTGGTGCTTCACTTGCGAAGGTTTACCCCTCTCAGGATCGTTCTCTTAACGACCGAGCCTTAAGCTGTGTTATCTTTTCAAGGGAGGTGCTTCACTTGTGAAGGCTTGCCCCTCTTAGGTTCGTGCCCCTAACGGTTGAACTCTAGGCACGTGTTATCTTTTTTAGAACGGTGTTTCACTTGCGAAAGCTTAACCCCCCTCTCGGGGTCGTGCCCCTAATGATCGAGCCCTAGGCTCGTGCTATCTTTTCAAGGGTGATGTTTCACTTATGAAGGATTACCCCTCTCGGGGTCATGCCTTTAGTGACCGAGCTCTAGGATCGTGTTATCTTTTCAAGGGTAGTGCTTCATTTATGAAGGTTTACCCCTCCTAGGGTTTGGCCCCTAATGACTGATCTCTAGGCTTGTGTTATCTAATAACTTTGGGGTGTATCTCAAGACTCGTCCAGTAAAAAAAATTCTTTAAATTCAAAATGTTCCATGGGCGAGTCACATTTCTCCCTTCCATGTCTTCGAGCATATAAGACCCGGAGGCCCCCCCCCCACTGTAGTGACTTTGTACGGGCCCTCCCAGTTACGGCCAAGCTTCCCATCGGTTGGTTCCTGAGCTCCCCCAACTACTTTTCGGAGTACTAGGTCCCTCACTTGGAAGCTTCTAAATCGGACTTTCTTCTAATGTTGTCAGGATAGCTCCCCTTAGATTTAGCTATTTGTATGGCGGTTGCATCCCTTCTTTCCTTGATTAAATCAAGGTCCTTGGCCAAGGTCTAGTTATTCTCTCCAGATTCAAAAGCTTGGCTTCATATGGTCAGGAGTCCCACTTCGAGAGGTATGACTGCTTTTACCCCGTACGCTATGGCGTAAGGAGTCTCCCTTATAAAGGTCCTAGAAGTGGTTTTGTATGCCTATAAAACGTTGAGCAACTCCTCAGTCCATTTGCCTTTTTTTCCCTTTTCAGTCTTTCTTAATCTCTGCTAACACCATTTTATTGGAGATCTCTGCTTGTTCGTTGCATTGGAGGTATGTCGAAGTCAAGTAGTAGTTACAGATTCCTAACCTTGTTTAGAACTTGCTAAATGGATTGCTATTGAATTGAGTGAAGTTATCTAACACCAGAGCTCGTGGAATTTTAAACTGAGTCATAATATTCTACCATACAAACTTTTTAGTTTTTGTGTTACGTAAATAGCCCAGGGGCTCTGCCTCAATCTATTTTGTGAAATAATAAGTGGCCACTAGAAGAAACATCTTGTTTGGTGGAGCCTTTGGTAATGAGCCCACTATATTCATTCCTCATTGAGAGAAAGGCCACGAACTTTTCAACGGGTTGAGATCTCTCGCCGGTTGGTGAACGATAGGGGCAAACATCAAAAAGGCCACGGACTCAACGTCCCTCTACATGCATGCCCACCAGTATCCCTGAAAGATAGCTCGATATGCCAGGGATCGTCTATCCATGAGGGTCCCTCATATTCCTTCATGGATTTCATATAGTAGCAGCTTGATCTTTTCCTCGAGGATGCACAATGAATAGGGCCCCGAGAAGGATTTTCGATATAATTTTTAGTCGGGGGAGACCCAGAATGTTGGGGCCTTGAGTTTTATTTTCCTAGCTTCCTTGCCATTTCCTAGGAGTACCCCAATCAACAAACATAAGACAATAGGGTCCATCTAGCCTGGGGGTGTATCCCTAATGCCGATAGGAAATAGCTCCTCGGCATAGTGTTGGTTATAATTGAGTTCTCCATGTATTCCACCATTAGCCTCCGAGTGACTCCTGATGTCAGGACCGAGGCTAGGCATGCCAATGCGTTAGTGTGGTTGTTGTGATCCTTGGAAATTTGTCAAATTCTCCCATTTTTATTTCACCCATTGATAGTATGCCTTCATTCTATCGTCTCAGGCTTCTAAGTCTCCATTGACTTAGTTGACAACCAGTTTGGATTCTTAGAAGGCATGGAGGCGTCTTACCTTAATGGTTAATTCCATATCGAGTCCTGATATCAGTGTCTCATACTCGGCCTCGTTATTGGATGTTTTAAATATAAGCTAGATGGCTTGTTGCAATGTGATCCCTTTAGAATTGGTCAATAATATGCCTACTCTGACCCCTTGCGTTTAAGGACTCGGTGTCGTGGAGGCTCTAGCGGCCACTTGATGAATCGGGCACCACGTGGGTTTCTACAATAGGGGGCTCAGACATAGAGAATTCAGCTATAAAATCGACCAATACCTAGCCTTTAATGGATGTTTGGGGTTTTTATCGTATCTCGAACTCCCCAAGTTCAATAGCCCACTTGGCGACCCTTCCTAATACGTTAGCTTTCTGGAGGATGGGTCTCAAAGGTTGGTCGATAAAGGACTTCAATAGGGTAGATTTGGGAGTAATTCCTAAGTTTCCTCGCTGACATTACCAGTACAAGTATGAGCTTCTCCATTGGCCGGTACCTCATATCGGCATCAAGTAGGGCTTTGCTGACATAATATATCGGCCTTTGACCAACTTCGAACTTCCTCACTAGTGCTTCACTGACGCTCACTTTGAGATCGAAAGTTAAAGGTTTAAAACCTCACCCGTCACCTACACTGAGAGTGTTGGAGGATATATGCTTTAATTCTCTTGAGGGACTGATTGTAGTCCTCGTCCTAGGAGCCCTTTGTCGCCCCCTTAGGTACAAAGAAAAAAGGTTTTCACTTATCTGACAAGTTGGAAATGAAATGGTTAAGAGCCGCTAATATCCCAGTCAGCTTCTGAACGTCTTTGGTGGTCTTTGGCCTCTGCATCTGTTGTATTGCCTGTATCTGGTCGGGGTTAGCTTCAATCCCACGGTGAGTGACCTGGTAGCCCAAGAACTTTCCCGAGCTTTCTCCAAACGCACATTTGGATGCATTTAGTTTCAGACCATAACTCTTGAGAATGTTGAAGGTTGCTTCTAGGTCTCTTAGGTGGTTGGCCTTGGCCCTACTTTTCACTAGCATATCTTTGATGTAGATCTTCATGATGGTGCCTAGCTGTTCCTCGAACATTTTGTTCAGCAAGCGTTGATACATAGCACCCGCATTCTTCAATTCGAATGACATAACCTTATAACAGTAAGTCTCCCAAGAGGTTATGAAGGTTGTTTTCTCCTTATCAGCTTCACTCAGCGAAATTTAGTGGTAACCAGATCGGGTAACCATGAAATTTATGCGTTCATGTCCTATGGTCGCATCCACCAACTAATCGACCTTGAGGAGAGGGTAGTCGTACACAACCACACTAAAGATTGTATTTTTCTCCAAAAATATCAGGTACGAGAATTTAGGTCTAAGGCTTGGGAACTGAATTTGGGCTTGCCTTGGAGTCTACTATGTGGGCTCACGCTATAAAAGTTAGGGTTTCCCCTATTTAAATGGGTAGGCTAAGGATGTTTATCACATGTTAGGTCTTGACTAGTGTAACTAGTGGGTCAAATATAAGATTTATAATTAATTTTGTAATTAGTAAAATCGTATTATGATTAACTTGATATAAGTTAATGTTAGTGATTTAAAGTAGGTTAATTGTACATTAGCATGACTACATGTTTTAATGGCATATCAAGTCTAATAAAATTATTAGATTGTAATGTGATTATGAAATAATATGTATGTTAAATGATTATTTAGCATATGATCATTGTGGTGGACTTGTGCTTATGTTTATAGAATTAATGACGAGTTAACAAATGACCCCCGATTTTAGAGGCGTCACAGCTTGGTATCAGAGCCTAAGTTCTCGATTTACCTAGGACTTGTGAGGCATGGGTCTAGACCATTGCATTCATTTTTATTGTGCATTTCATGTTATGTGTTGTAAATGTTACATGTTGTGTGTTATGTGTTATGTGAATTATATGCATGGTAAAATATATATGAAAAAGAGACACTAGGGTTAGAGAATATAACCTTGCGGTCGGAAAAAAAGAAAGAATATGATGGTTTAGGGTGTAGATGTCTACTAGCAAATGGCACACGCACTACTAGTGAGACAAGAAGAGAAATCTCAATGTTACGACTTTGATCCCTACCTTTGGATACTAAGTCAGTGCTTTATTGCTATTTAAAAATTCATTGCATATGAGTTATCCCTTAGGAGTTAGGGTGATGTGGATAAGATATGTCGAGGTTGTGAGTTAGATATCTCGGAGATTCTACTCACTGTGGACCTTAGGGTCATGGACATGTAGAGTTTGATGTCATCCTTGCGATAAATTAGTTGACGATACACCGTGTGGTCATTGATTGTGATCGTAAGAGGGTCACTGCCTACACACTGGAAGGTGTTTGTTTCAAGTTCCAAGGGCAAAGCATGATGTTTTACCCCAAGCCGTGTATGACTCTCGATGGCACGGACAGTTGATGGGTTGACTAGCAAGTCTTACCCTAGAGGACGAGACGAGACAGGAGTTTGGTCTACCTCAGGTGGTGTGTGAGTATGAGGACGTTTTTTCGAATAAACTACCGGGATTACGACTACATAGGGCTGTAGACTTCACTATTGAGTTGCACCCCTGTACATCGCCCATTTCTATGACTCCACATAGAATGGCGCCAGCAGGGTTGCAAGAACTCAGAATTAATGGACAAGGGGTTCATTAGACCGAGCACCTCACCTTGGGGCGTTCTGGTGCTATTTGCCAAGAAGAATGACAAGACACTTAGGCTCTGCATTGACTACCGGTAGTTGAACAGAGTCACTATCAAGAACAAGTACTCACTGCCGAGGATTGATGATCTTTTTGACCAACTGAGAGGGGCACGAATCTACTCCAACATAGATCTGCGTACGAGGTTACCATCGGTTGAGGGTTAGGGAGACAGATATCCCTAAGACAGCGTTTAGGACGTGGTATGGGCATTTTGAGTTTACCGTCATACATTTTGGATTAACGAATATCTCGGCGGCATTCATGGATCTCATACATAGGGTGTTCCAACCCTACTTAGATCAATTTGTCATGGTCTTTGTTGACGACATTTTGATCTACTCCAAATCTGAGGAAGAGCATGAGGGTCACTTGAGGGTTATTCTCCAGACCTTGAGAGACCATCAATTGTACGTCAAGTTCAACAAGTGTGAATTTTGGCCTACAGAAGTGAAGTTTTTGGGACACGTGGTGTCAGTTTTGGGTGTATCTGTGGACCCGGAGAAGGTTGAGGTGGTTATGAGTTGGGAGAGGTCAAAGTCAATCTTTGAGATACGTAGTTTCTTGGGATTGACGGGGTATTACAGGAGGTTCATTGAGGACTTCTCCCGACTAACTGCACCTATAACTAGATTAACCAGAAAGGAGATCAAGTTTTAGTGGAATGACTCGTGTGAAAGGGAATTCCAAGATTTGAAGAAGAGGCTTACTTCAGCTCTGATTTTGATAGTAACAGAGAGGGGACAGAGGTACACAGTTTATTGTGATGCCTCCAAGGATGAACTTAGGTGTGTTTGATGTAGTCCGGGAGGGAGGTAACTTATGGTTATCGGCAGTTGAAGAGCCACAAACAGAACTACCCCACGCATGACATGGAGTTGACAACCATCGTCTTTGCCTTGAAAGCATGGCACCACTATCTATATGGAGAGCAGTTTGATGTGTTTTCGGACCATAAAAGTCTGAAGTACATCTTCACGTAGCGAGACCCCAATATGAGGCAGTGTCGGTAGATAGAGTACCTAGAGGATTATGACTTCACTTTACATTATCATCTCGGTAAGGCAAACATGGTTGCTGATGCACTGAGCCAAAAGTCACGAAGATTCTTGGCTAGTATAGCTTCTCGGGAGTGGTTGATGCTCGAGACTGTAGGACAGTTCGGGCTACACTATAGAGGTCAGACTCAGGTAACTTTTGGGAGTCTAGTGGCTACGCCTTCCCTACTGAGTAGAGTGATCGAGTCCCAGGAGTAAGATATTGAGATATTATTCATCAGGGACCGGGTACAGTCGGGTACATGTGAAGAGGGTTGGGTCATTCATGCAGATGTTAGTCTTCGATTCAGGGGAAGGGGTGTAGTTCCCCAGTCTGCAGATCTGAGAGAAGAGATCCTTAGGGATTTTCATTACTCCCGTTTTGCTGTGCTTCCAGGTGGCACGAATATGTATCATGATCTTTTCCGTCAATACTATTGGAGTGGGATGAAGAGGCACGTTAGAAATTTTGTTAGTCGATGTCTTACGTGTCAGTAGGTCAAGGCTGAACACCAGAGACCAGATGATTGATTGGAAATACCTAACCTCACTAACCCCTAATTACTATCCCTCAATTGATGCAATGTATGGACGGGAGAAAAGAATTTCTTCCCCTATGGATAGTGTCAAAAGAAAGGGCAATGAGGAAAGGAAAATGGGAATGTGTAAATATGGGATGTGTATGCACAAAAATGCTCCCCAATCGCAAGGAGACTTTCGTGTGTTGTGAGTTACTTGGAAGAGTATTCCAAGGTCGTATCCACAGAGAAGGAAGCGAATCAAGATTGAAGTGATTTGGTGAAAAACGGAAATGCAAAATCTTTTGTCTTGAGAGTTGGTTTGTGTTTGGTTTGTAAAGTGCGTGCTAATGAGAAAACAAGTGTTGGCATTTCCAAAAGGTCACTCTACTAGGTATACAAACTCAACTCAAACACATCCTCCGATCAAGCATAAATGAACGAATGATTTTCGGGAAGTCGAGGATGAGGCCGGTGAGTATCTAAGCATAAACCGTGACTAGGCCTACGGTTTATCAAAGACTCACCTAATCATCCACCTTCAACCCGGTTAAATCGAATCATTGGTCTTTGAAAGGAGGAATAGAAATGAGTTGAAGTCATATGCCTAAGTAGAGGTTCCCCTTGGTCATGCCAACTAATAAATTAGCTAGTCATATTTGAAATGGAAACAACAATGAGATAAAGGTGCATTGCAATGAAATGAAGATCTAGAATAATTAGCTATAATAACTTACAAGCTAGGAATGGAAGAGATGATAAACTAATTCCTATCTATGGAAAATGAAGAACTAAAAGCATTAATGGTGAAATATTAAATAAGCATTCAACTAACCAAACATGAAGGTAAAACAACATCAATGGCATTCAATAAACTACTCAGATCCTTCCTTAAGATTACAAGACAAATGCAGTAGAAGAAATACTAAAATTTCACTTTCTCTCTCTAGAAGTCACTATTCATCATCTCTACGTTTTTGAGCTTCTCTCCCTAAAAACCTTACACTCTCATAAAAAAATAAATCCTCCCCTTACTAAGTGATACATATAATCCAGCCCATCTTCTCAGCAAAAACGTGCCCCAAGATCCCTGTCAATCCTTGATATGATTTCTATCATTGCAGCATAAAATATAGTGGGCTGGACTGGGTGGTGTAGAGGAGACTTTAATACCCAGCAACACCTCTTTTCTCTCATGCCATTAATGGTTTATGCACCCCAAGGTCCAAGATAAGGGGTGAACACCATGAATAGTGTTGTGGGCTAGTAGGAGTAGGGCAGGAGGGAGTATGGTGGGATCCACAAAGTAATTGGAGAGTGTATGCAGAATTTGGGGAAAATCAGTATCGACTACCAGTAGCTCGGGTGTGACTACCGGTAGCCATCAGGTATCGGCCATTGTATAAACCAAGGACTACCGGCATTCATGCGGTAGCAGCAGCAGCAGAGGCCATCAACTACCGGTAGTCGTGCGGTAACAGAAACTCTAAAAGCCAGCGACTACCAGTATTCGAGCGCTAGTTGCTATTCCAGTGGCTAGCGACTACCGGTATTCGAGCGGTAGTTGCTATTCCAGTGGCCAGCAGAATCCGAATTCCTCATTCTTCAAGAACTCCTCATGACTACTGTCAAAGTTTGTTTTGTTTATCTACATAAAACCAAATATTATCAATATACACTTAATCAAATCAACACTCCTCATTTTAATCTCTAAAATCAAATAACTGTGATGATTGGCACAACAAAATATACAAAGATTTGTGCGAATCACCAGCAGGGTTGTTTCAACCTTTGAAGGTGACTGAATGAAAATGGGAGCATGTTACGATAGATTTTGTAACCCACTTGCCTTAGACATCGCGGGGACCTGACACGGTGTGGGTGATAGTAGATCAACTTACGAAGTCAGCACACTTTTTGACAGTGCGAATGACCTTCACACTGGAGGAATTCTGTAGGTTGTACATACGGAAGATAGTTTTGTTACATGGGATGCCCGTATATACAGTATCAGATCGGGACCCTAGGTTCACGGCCCATTTTTTGGGGAGTTTTCAGCCGTCCATGGGACGTAGTTGATGATGAGCACCGCTTTTCATCCTCAGACGGACGGTCAGTCAGAGAGGACTATCCAGACTTTAGAGGACATGCTACGAGCATGCGTCATTGATCTGAAGGATGGTTGGGAGGAGCATTTACCCTTAGTGGAGTTCGCCTATAATAATAGTTATCAAGCAAGTATACAGATGGCACCCTATGAGGCACTTTATAGGAGGTCGTTCTGTTCTTCGATTTGTTGGACGGAGGTTGGAGAGAGACCTTCCACGGGTCCGGATTTGATTAAAGACACCTTTGAAAAGGTGGACTTAATACGGAAACTTCTTCTCACTGCTCAAAGCCAACAGAATAGCTATGCTGACAGACGGCGACGACCTCTAGAGTTCGAAGTCGGTGATCATGTCTTCTTAAAGGTCATGCCTTAAAGAGGAGTGGCTAGGTTCGAAAAGCGGGAGAAGTTATCGTCGAGGTATATCGGACCCTTCAAGGTACTCAAGAGGGTTGGTACAGTCGCTTACCGGTTGGCATTACCGTCAAATCTATCTGGTGTTCACACGGTGTTCCATGTTTCTATGCTCCGAAAGTACACTCCAGATCCTACACACATGGTGGATTGGGGTGAGCTGGTGGTTTATGCGGATGGGACCTTCGAGGAAGGACCGGTGAGTGTTATGGACAGCCGAGAACAGGTTTTGTGTGGCAAGACTATAAGGCTAATGAAGGTGTTGTGGCAGCACCGTGGGGTAGAGGAGGCGACATGGGAGCGTGAGGATTCTATTCGAACTACCTATCCATTTATGTTCGAGGATGGAGGTACATCTCCTATGGTTATGGAGTATTCAATGACTTTTTGCATGAGTATATTGTTATATGTGCATGTGGGTATAATTTCGGGGACGAAATTCCTTTAAAGGGAGAGAATGTAAAACTCAAAAAAAAATATTACTATTAAAAATTCTAATTAATGGGGTAAAAGTGTAATTAATTATTAAAGCACGAATCAAAAATGTGAATTTTTATAAAATTCAGATGACGAAACGGACCTCACCGTTGGATCTGTCTCGCGAAATCTAGTTAACCAGTAAAATTTTGTAAAATTTTGAGACAGAACATGTGTTACAAAGTGATCGGGTGTCGTGTGACTAAAATAATTACGATTAGATTTTATTCGCGGGACTCGAAAATTAATTTAAGGTTAGTTCAATAAAAATATTATAAATTTAAAACGGAATGAGATTTAATTAATTAGGAATAAAATTGAACCCGTTAAAATTGAACATGTGGCGCGATGTGGGCCACACATTTAGACCATATATCTAGTGGCTCTTCCACTTTGTTTTTTTGTCTTCTCCAGTAAGCTGTCGAGTGAGTGAGAGAGAGAAAGGTGAGTTATTTTATTTTTTTTCTCTTTCCTTCCTTCTTAGATCTACGAAGATTTAACCGTTTAATCGTTTCGGGCCAAGAATTAAAGTTGTTCTACGCAACGAGAGCTATGCAACCACACCAAAGATCGTATTTTTGTCCAAAAATATCAGGTACGAGAATTTAAGCCTTAGGCTTAGGAAGCTGAATTTGGGCTTTCTTGGAGTCTACTACGTCGGCTCACGCTACGAAATGTAGGGTTTTCTCTATTTAGATGTAATTTCAACTTAAAATATGACATATAAAATGGGTAGCCTAAGGGTGTATATCACATGTTAGGTCTTGACTAGTGTAACTAGTTGATCAAATATAGAATTTATAATTAATTTTGTAATTAGTAAAATCCTATTATGATTAAGTTGGTGTAAGTTAATGTTTGTGATTTAAAGTACGTTAATTATACATTAGCATTACTTGATGTTTTAATGACATATCAAGTCTAATAAAATTATTAGATTGTTATGTGATTATGAAATAATATGTATGTTAAATGATTATTGTGGTGGACTTATGCTTATGTCTATAGAATTAATAAACATGTTGTCATGTTGGAAGTAATAAACATACTATTTGTGTAAATTGATTGTGCCTCTAGGTGTTTGTTTAAATGTCTAGGTGAGTACAAGTATGTTAGTTGATTTGATTATCTTACATAACATGCTTGAGATTATGTTGAAAATGTCATTATATTACATTCATTATGTAATGCACATTGTAAATGGTACAAAAAGCAATTGTACATTGTATTGCATTATGCTTGGGCTGCATTACATTCATGGGCACTGACAGGGGTGGGAGTGTGTGCATGGTATGAAATCAATCACCACATAGGTGATTGATCGTGGACTCAGGAAAGTCACACCAAGGTACGACTAAGTCGCATGAAAAATTAAATGGATAAATGTGTCGGGGATAGCAAGAAGGGCTAGATTCTCCCTCAGGTGCAAGACCCGCTTACTTGGTTTATGCACTTTTCGGCGGTGCAATTCCAGAAAAGTGTAGCGGTGTAAATGGAGCCGTAGGTGGGATGCCCTGAAGATCTGTTGATGGTGCGGTGTCCCATTAGTGTAATACCATAAATCATCTCCCCACAAAGACACAAGAAAATAAATTAATTAGTCATTGAGTGTACATAACACCAATGACAAGGGGGCTTGGAATGCCCGGATACATATGCATGGTATTGCATGTGTTATTGAAGCTTAGGATGTGGCTCAGTGTTGGTATTGCTTGTGTGAGTCTCACCTCATGACATGACATGATTTATGGCAGTTGTTCATAATAGACATATTTAAATAAATGCATAAAATAATTGTTGCATGTGACATTTCATATGCATTTAGGTTAAGAGAAATTCTCTATAGGAGTTGCCCTATTAAGCGATGACTCACCCTTTATGGGAACATTTTTCAGGTATTGGTTAGGCATCCACCGAAGGCAAGACCATGAGCCCGCTTTGATGACAGAGCCGATCTGCGGCTTTTATTTTGACTTAATAATCCCTTGTATATGTTTATTTTTGACCTTGTATAATTTTTGTAAACAAAAACTTCTTTTATATTAAAAAGGCATATTTATGGGACTCTTTTGAAATATTTATTCTTTTATGAATGAATATATGTAGTGATGATGATTATGGTAGTATCCGATACTATGCTATAGAGTATGAATGAATGGGCCCGGTGTGATCAATGTTGTATGATTGCACAGATTGCATTTTTGGATAGAGTTCCCCGTACAAAGGAGACTATGTCCAAATTTTGTTAAGTTATGGATCCCGGTAAATGGGGCATAACGACATGGTATCGAATTGTATGGTATCCATGGGTATTCCGCAGGTTGATGGGTGATCAACCGGGTAATTACAGACACCTGAATTTTGGGGTGTCACACTCTCTAGTACCATTACCGATGCTGATCTTTCTCGCCTTTATTCCAAATTTTGCATTTCTGATTCCATCTTATTGAGAGCTTCTGGTGGTGATGAAATAGCTTGCGATTATCATGAAGGGGAGGTCTGTATGTATGAAACAACCTTCAATTATGAATTCATATTTCTTTTTCTTCCTTTGTTCACAAATTCTTGTTTTTCTTGAACATTCTTCCTACCCAACTCACCCTAAATAGTTACAGGGTGTTGATTGAACTTGGTGTCTTGTGGAGCTCTGCCCATGGTGTTGACTTTTCTCACTATTTGGTGGTGGTGGGTAGTTCAAAACACTATTTTTTAAAAAATATTTATGAGAAATTATAAGTCTTATAAACACTTTTAAAAAATTATCTCAAGCACATCCTTAGGGTCTTATTTTTTCTATTAAATTTGGGGTGTTAATGTTAATTGTCGGATTAACTTTAAAATAAAATTTAAAGAGATCTCAACCGCGAATAGCAAAAGTCATTTTATTATATAGTATATTTATATAATAAAGTACAATAC
>CM042186.1:186706-198850 GCA_023539305.1 Ilex asprella | reverse complement strand
AAAAAAAAATAATTGTAATATTTTTAATTTAAGTTATATGAGGAAAGTGTAAGTCTTTTTTTTTTTTTAATGAAAGAATATCAATTATTAGAAATATAAACTAATAATAATACTATGTGTATTTAATTTAGAAACATAAAATTGAAAATCTAATCCATTGTCATTGGATTAGCAAGTACCGGATCCTGTTAAATATTGGGATCCACTAATAATTGAATGATAACAATGATTTAATTTCCCCAATTAGATCCCAATAATGTTACTTTGATAAACTTAATTTTGTTTATAAAAATTTTAATGGAGGCAAATTTTAATATTTTTAAAAACTTCAAAATTTCAGTGGGGCAGCTCCCTCCATTGCCCCATGTTGAATTCACAAAAGACTGTTAGAATCTTAAAATTCAGAAATTGGATTTTTAATGAGGAAACTATTACTATATAATAAAATAAAAGCGGGTTGATTTTTCAATTAATTATTTCATTTTTGGCATTCCAAGGGAACTTACTGACCAAGTTAGAAGTGCACTACACTGTGTGCTGCGTAAAATTCACAAACACATATGTCCTCTACTCTTTCCACCTTTACGCACGTGAGAGTTTCAATATCGATGTGACGGTCATCAGAGTCTAAACTACACTATGTACTCTAAATCTCTTTTCACTCTCGCAATGAAAAATAAACAGGTGGGATGTCCTGAAGATTCGTTGATGGTGTGGTGTCACATTGGTGTAATATCATAAATCATCTTCTCACAAAGACACAAAAAAATAAATTAATTAGTCATTGAGTGTATATAACACCAATGATCGGGGGGGTTTGGAATGTCTGGATACATACACATGACATTGCATGTGTTGTGAGAGCTCAGGATGGGGCTTGATGTTGGTATTGCTTGCGTGAGTCTCATCTCATGGCAGACATGATTTATGACATTTGTTCATAATAGACACATTTGAATGAATGCATAAAATGATTGTTGCATGTAACATTTCATATGTATTTGAGTTGAGATGTGATCTCTATAGGAGTTACCCTATTGAGCGTTGGCTCACCCTTTATGGGAACATTTTTTAGGTATCACACAGGCATCCACCGAAGGCGAGGCCATGGGCCCACCTTGATGACAGAGCCGGTCTGTAGCTCTTATTTTGACTCTGCAGTCCCTTGTATATGTTTACTTTTGGTTGCATTATTTTTGTAAACAAAAAACTTTTTTTATATTAAAAGGACATGTATATGAAACTCTTTTGAGACATTTATTCTTTTATGAATGAATGTACGTAGTGATGACGATTATAGTAATATCTGATACTATGTAATTATGTATGGATAAATAGACCTGGTGTGGTCAATGTTGTATATTGGATATCAGATGGGTCATGTGATTGTATGATTGCACAAGTTGTGTTTTGGGTAGAGCTTTCCGTACAAAGGAGACTCTGCCCGAATTTTGTTAAATTATGGATCCCGATAAATGGGGTATAATGCTCGTGATATCGAGTTACATGGTATCCACGGATATTCCGCGAGTTGATAGGTGATCAACTAGGTAATTACGAACACCCGAATTTTAGGGCGTCACAATCTCACTTTGTGATGCCCCGTTTTTATAAAACGCGAACACGAGTTTGAAACCATAATAATCGTACTTGGGTTACTCTGAGTTTTTTTAAGAGAATTTTACAATGCCATAATGCAATCTCATATCACCTGGTTAAGTCAAGGTGAAGTGCTTTAAAACTCAATATCCTTAATTGTAATAAGACATTTTCAAGGTGATGTCAAAAGCCAGAGAGGCAAAATTGCACAAGCCAAGCCCAAAATGGACAATATTGTTACAATATTGATGGGGGTGATTACAGAATGTTATCAAAGTTGAGACCAGTCGAAAGTGTGCGAAATTGGCTATAGATGGTTTGGTAAGTGCTTACACTTAGGATAACACAAGAACGTATGGCCCTAAAGTGGGGTGGATTGTGGAAACCATGGGATTTGGTGTTACAGTACCATAAAATAACCCCACATTGCCTAGTCAAGTCAAGGTGAAGTGTTTTATATGTAGACCCAATATCCTTAATTGTAACAAGATCTTTTTTGAGTAATGTCAAAAGCCCAGAGAAACAAAGTTGTGCGGGTCAAGTCCAAAGCGGACAATATTGTTACAATATAGATTGGGGGTCGTTACACCTAGTCTGCAATCGGGTCAATTTTATGTATTACAGTTTTTATGTGTGACTGTTTTGTTCTTATGCTTTACTATGTTATTCTTAATTACTTAAACAATTTTTGTATTGTTGTTTACTATATTTGTCCTTCCTTGGGTCCAATGGTACTTCTTACCTTGTTAAGGTTGTGCCTTCTTGAGGTCAAGAGTTCACGCCTCTTCCCCCATCCCCCTCTCCTTTAAAAAAAAATTATATTTACATATTTAATACTATTCCAAAATCATAATAAGTAATTTTTCATATTGATATCATTCTCCCAATAGTCTTTTCTCATCAGGATAAGTCTCTATATACCTCTGAAAGTAAGAATTAAAATCTAGAGAGTCAAAAATAATCCTAGAGATCTCAAAGCATCCAAAGATCAAATTTACCTTTACTGATCTCCTGTTACACCTTCATACTTAAAGAGAGAGAGAGAAATCTGGTAGAACCACAAAAAATCCGTTGTATTGAAGGTCTTGAGCGGAGTTCTTGAAGATTGAAGAGGAAAAGTCGGGTCGTGGAGCTCGATTTGCCCCATTCAAGCTAGAACTCATATACCATGTATTTGTTTGTTTGATTGATCTATCATATATCGCCATCCTTGTGGTTGTTAAATTGGTGGAAGGGTTTTGTAGGGATGAGGATGGCGAATTTGCATTGATCGTTGAATTGGACCTACTCATTCACCGAATGGGTTATTCATACAAAGGGATTAATTGATTAATTGAGATATGTTTTGCTCAAAATTAAGGGTGTCAAAGATGTCGGGTTGAGTCATTTCGTATTGGGTTCTGGGTTCGTTTCGGGTTTGTGTCAAAAATTCCTAAACACGAACTTGACATGTTTAAAATTCATGTCGAGATGTATAAACACTAACCTGGCCTGACCATTAAACGTGTTACCCGAACCTGACCTATTTGACATGTTTAATAAACATGTCATTTTCGAGTTAACACATAAAATAACATGTTTAACCTGTTTAACCCATATATCATATTCTACCTGTTTAACACCTTTTTAAAAAAATCAAAAGATTTTATTGAATAAAATTCAAAGAATTAAAAGAAACAAAAGGAAACCAATTCCTAACATCAATATCCAATTTAATGGCTTTAATCCTTCAAAACATGAAAAAAAAAATCATAAATTTCTTTTGTGGGCACTAAAAATAGCAACTTTCAATGCATGCACAATCATTCCAGCTCCAAATCTGCTCCAACAAAGCCAATAACCTCCTAACACCCCCACATACTCTACACAATTCATCCATGATCATCAAAAACCAAAATATTTTTGGTTCTCAAAACTGGTAAACATCTCTGATCCTGCACCAGTCTTCGAAGCACAGTAGCAGACATCTAATTGGACAAAGAAAAATCAAAAGGGAACCCATCATTCACTGCCTGATTAGCCAAGGCATTAGCTACAGAATTAGATTCCCTATATTCATGCTCCATATGAAACTACATCCTACTTGGAATCTGTTGAATTCGAACCACAAAACCCAGGAAAGGCCAAGCACACCCCACCTTTCCTTTCATAGTATTCACCAGAACCATAGAGTCTAGACTCTGATTTAATCTAGACTCTTTACGTAGTCAGCCCATATCACCTATTTAACACACAACTTATTTAACATATTTAACTAAAATGCATTCAAGTTTAACCCCAAAAATTAAAACAAGAACTATACTATTATAATTCCATAATGTTAAGACCTCATGGTCCATCATCAGTCATTCATAACATACAAAATATATTGGCATAATAAAGCAAAAGCAGTAGCAAATAAGCAAAAGCAATAGCAAGTAATTTTCGAGATCATATTCTAAAAAATAAATTGTTATTGGCATGCTACATGAAACTAAAACAAAATAAGCAATTGCTGCTCCTCCACCAAGGCATGGTGCACACAAAACTTTGACACTTCACAGATCCTAATCAAAAGAAGAAATACTTCAATCAGAAAATCAAACAAGACAAACGCAAACTAATAGATTAAACACTAAAAATAACGATGTACCTTCAATCAATAATCGTCATCAATCACAGTAAAACTATCTTGGTCAACATTGATATTAATCATAATTTCTATAATGTCCTCCAAATCATTTTGTGAATGATCTAAATGTAACAAATATATACATGCATAAGAATTAAGATTTCATCATTTAAAACATGAATCCTAAAGCAATCACATAACTTATATTTACTTCTTTCTCCAAACAACCAATCTTTTGAGCATATTAAAGCCCCAACAACTTCCGACTTCAAAGAACTACAGTACTGGTCAAGAACCCTACCACCGGTGCTAAATGCAGACTTTGATGCAACCGTAGAAATAGGAACACTTAACATATCATGAGCCATTAGAGCAAGTTCTGGATAACGAAATTGGTGAGCTTTCCAATAAGCAAGTACATCAAGTTTTCCATATCTATCAATGCTAGGCTCATCCAAATACAACTGTAATTGAGTTTTCTGTGCACTACAAATGAATGATTCACTCTCATACGAGTTAAATTCCTACGTTCAAGAAGACAAAACAAGTTAAAAGAGAATCAATCATAATATCATATGATAATAAATTAGTAACACAATGCAAGTAAATTAAAAAAAATCATATCACCATAAGTTTAGCTTTGCTCAGATTCATGCTATGATGTTGTTGACTACCACGAGAACCATGATCCACGTCCTGAGAAGCTAATGTCTGTGAAGAACTAGTCTTAGAAGAATTGTGCATGTACTCATCAAACAAAGAGAATAACTTATCACGAACACGGTTGAACTCAAATGATTCATCACCATAAAGCTTCTTATAGGAAAATTTCACAAACTGAATTTTATAATATGGATCAAATATCACCGCAATAGCCAAAATCAAGTTATACTCCGACCAATACTTATCAAAATTTTCAAACATTTGATGTGCCTTCCTCCTCATGAAAACATCCAAACTTTTCATCTCTTCACTTAAATTAAGTTGAATCAAGAAAATTTCTGGAAAGTACTAATTTGAGGTAGGATACTTGAAACCAAAAAAAACACAAGTAGCATAATAGAAAGATTCTAAGAACCTACAAATGTTTTGCATCTATCCCATTCTTTTTGAGTTGGAGAATCTCTAAAATTAGAATCACTTAGCTGCAAATGACAAAATGCACGACGATAGTAAATGACACTTGCAAGCATGAGATATGTTGAATTCCACCTAATTGGAACATCTTGCCTCAAAGTTCTCTTACTATCCAAAGATGTTTGTGCAAAACATTCCAAGAACTTTTTCTTCCTAACTTGAGATCTCTTTACATACTTCACACATTCTCGGATCTTGTCAACAACTTCACCTATCTTCTTGAACTATCAAATTCAAAATATGAGCACAACAACAGATATGAAATAAACTACCATCACACAACAATGCATCTTGCAAATTAAGTTCATTTTTAAGCAAATCAGCCAACACATAATTTACAGTAGCGTTGTCTAAACTAAGTGAAAATAGTTTTTTCTCAATACCCCAACTATTTAACAAACTATAAATCTTCTCACACAAAAAAATTCCAATATGGGGAGGAGACATGTAAGAGAAATTCAGAATTCTCTTTTCCAACACCCAATCTTTATCAATGTAGTGTGCAGTGAGACTCAATTAACAGTCAATAATAATAGAAGTCCACAAGTTAGAAGTCAAACAAATCCTACTAGGTGCTTGATTCGGTTCACCATAATCTCCAAACATGATCCCGGTTGTGTGTATGTGGCTTATATGAGTAGGTGAGTGTCACTCTTTCTCGTGTTCGATGTTAGAAATGGAAAAAATCGTGTATGTGAATGAAAATGTGTGCGTGCAAAAATGTTCTCCCAATTGAAGAAAGACTTGTGATGTCGTGTTTTACTTGGAATTGAGTATTCCAAGGTCGTCATCTCAGGGAAGATAGGTCGAATTGTAGTGAAGGGTTATTTGTAAAGAAATTAAAAGTATAAAATCTTGTGAGTTTTGTGTTTTGGTGAGTGGAGTTTTTGATAAAAATGCAAGAAAATAAGGTTGGCTAATTCAAAGAGGTCATTTCAATGGGAATGCCAAATCAACTCAATTAATTCAAGCAATGATGTCTCGATGTTTGATTAATTCGTAGGAAGTGAGGGACTAATGTGGAGGTGTAGGCTCAAGCATACTCTGCGACAAGTCTACGGTGTATCAAGAGCTCATAACAGCGTCTGCACTTAACCTAGTCAAACCAAACAATTTACACTACGAGGGAGAATGAAGGAAAGTTGATTTTACATACCCAAAAGAAAATTTCCTTTGCATTAGCCAACTAAAAGCTTAGCTACCCGTAGTCAAAGCAAGAACATACACAATGTAAAGATACATGGTGATGAAATAAAGCTTAGAACTTGTATTGATGCAAGAAGAAGTTAAACTACAAAAAGTAAATTTCATTTCATACCCAAATGGAAAACTTGGAAAGAAAAACCCAAGTAAACATGGAAATACAAGAACATGTAGCTAGACTTGGTTACACTTGAAATAAATGAGATTAAATTGCAAGATGTAAAGATTACAAGTGATTTAAAGGTTACTATAACTGAAATGGTAGAGGAAATGCAAAAACCTAACTTTCTCTCTCTAAAATTTCATCTTCTTCCTTGAACTT
Source organism: Ilex asprella (assembly GCA_023539305.1). Taxonomy (NCBI): domain Eukaryota; kingdom Viridiplantae; phylum Streptophyta; class Magnoliopsida; order Aquifoliales; family Aquifoliaceae; genus Ilex; species Ilex asprella. Next base: position 191,978 of record CM042186.1, on the reverse strand, counting down.
CTCTCTCTAAACTTATGTAAAAATCTGAATCATGGAGAATAACTTTGTCAAAATTCGTCCATAACCCTCCTTTGGTCTGTGAGAACTGAGTTTCTATGATTGGAAATGGTATGGGTACTGCTACAAGCAACCACAGGCCAAGCATTGCCTCTACCATGTTTCCCTCAACCACCCCTCTTCTCTCTCTTCCTCCTCCATATTTTCCAAAATCAGTTTTAAGGTGTAAGAGAGTGTTATAGTGTGTCATAGATGTCAGGGCATGTGTGGGGTGACAAGAAGTGGGCCTCCCAAGTGGGTGGAGTTGAGATTGTAGGCTTCTGGCATTTATGGGCAAAACCTACTAGTAGAACGATCATGAAACTTACTGGTAGATTTTTTTTAGTAGGCAAAACCTACCAATAGGTTTTGGTAGAGGCTGCAATAGAAGAGTTCCAGTGCACTAAACCTACCGGTAGATTTTGATGAACTTCTACTAGTAGGTTTTCTCATGTTTTGGCATTTTCTTGGTCACTTGATGTCCCGAGCCATCCGTTAAGCCTTCCCTTCTTCTCCATTGACTTTAAGCACTTGATAAAAGGCTTAATACATGCACTTACCTGCTCTTTACCTAAAATCACATGAATCTCCATTAAAAGTAAGTTTACAAGTGATTTTCTGCATTTTCACAACAAAGCAAAGTATAAATGGGTGCAAAGAGATACATGATATGCAATAATCTATGCTTATCACCAAGCAAGTCTTGCAGTTCTTGATAAACCCTCCCTTTCTCTCTAGCATACAATTTCATAACATCCACCCTCCTCTCTCTCTAGCATACAATTTCATAACATCCACCCTAGCAGTATTCCTAGAAATTTGTACGACTTGGGGACATAAGTAGGTGAAAAGACTTCTAATGCCACCATACTCAACAAATTGAAATGGAAGTTCATGTCTAACAATTGCACAAATCAATAACTCTCTAAACTTCCCTGCATCAAATTTAAAAGACCTAGATCCCAAAACACCATTGGATTGGGTTATAAGTAGCTGACCAATATCATAGATGGTTCGCTTCAAACAAGTTGCAGTGTGTCGCTTGAAATTCCCAATGTAGTGCTTACTATCAACATTATAAACTTGCTTACATTTCTTATATTTGCATCTTAGCAATCCTTTTAGACCTGGTTCTTTAAGAAAAGTATCGTTTCGCCATACTTTTGAGGTGAACCTCTGTTAACGTTTGTTTGTTGGTTTATCAACACCATACAGTACTAGCCCATCTTGAATATCAGAACCATGATTTGATTCAGTCAGGACAACACCATCAGCTACAGGGGCAGGTCCATCGATATGTTCGTCATCCATTGGAAGTGAATTCATTTGTTCCCAACACAAATGCCAAAAAAAAAAATATATGTAAGCAAAATATATAAGACACATACAAAGCAGTACATTTTTGGTCAAAATACAAAAATACACAAACTTCGAATTTGTATATATGTATGTTATTTATTCAGAATTTATAGTCATATTTGTTCAGAATTTACAGTCGAATTAATACTGCTTGAAGCAAAAAATTACAGTTGTAAATCACGGTTTAAATCTTGAAGCAGAAAATCACGGTTTAAATCTTGAAGCACAAAATAATGGTTTAAAGCTTCAAGCACTGCTTGAAGCACAAAATTACAGTTGAATTTGTATTACTTGAAGCACAAAATCAGAGAGAGAGAGAGAGAGAGAGGCGAACCTTTTCGACTGAGCAACGAAGGCTTGAACAACGAAGGCTTGAACCTTTTCGGCTGAACAGTGAGCCCTCCTCTCCTCCTCCTCCAGACCAACGGCGGGTGTGAGTGAAAAGTGGAAAAATGGAAACGAGAAGTAAGTTAGGATTATGTTTTTTTATATATATATATTTCGATAAATGGGTTAAACGGATAATGAATGGGTTATGTCAAATTTGGGTCAAATCATATCAACTTGTTTAAAATATACGGATTAATCGGATCAAAATTGGGTTGACCTGACTTCGACATGAACATGACATGCTTTTTTTGTGTTTATACGTGTTGACCTGTTTTTATCCATTCACCCATTTAATTTTGTGTTCAACCCATTAATTTCATATTCGGTTTGTGTCGTGTTGAAAATTGACAGCCCTACTCAAAATAGTGTAAAAAAGCTATTCACCGCCCTCTAGGCATGTTTCGTGTGATTTCTCGTGTATAATTGTATCGACAACGATCAAAACACATTTTAAATAGATCTAAAGGCCTCAAAAAATGATAAACGCAATGCCAAGAGGATGTCTTGCCAATTAGAATTCAGGACTGATGACATGATTTTATAAGAAGTTGTCAATTAAAATTCAAAGCTAACACTTATCATATCACTCACTTTGCAAAGTGATTAATATTGAGTCATCATACATAACAGACCAATGGTAAGCCTAGCCAATTGTGAAAGCCCAATGACATGACAACAACGTATGAATTAAACTCGAACCAAATTTCACAAAGAAAAATATTATTGTTACTTAATTTATTAATTTTATTTAGTGACATAATAAAGCATAGTTATTGAATTGATATTGGATCTTAACTAATAGTGAGATCTACTGTCAATTTAATGATAAAATATTACTAAATAAAATTCACTGAATAAGATGGATGTAACGTTGCTCAAGCATTCGTTTTTATCATCTTCTTTGAGAATTGTTGACACTGGTGTCTGTCCGGAAGTTGGGCCTTGTCAAACTTTTTAAAAGTAGAGAGATCATTATTTGGGGCCTAGAAAAGATTATAGATAAAGATACCCAAACAGTCATAATCTAGGTGGAAGCAAGCAAGACAAATTGGCTTCCAATTTTATAAGAAAATAAAGTATACTAGAGCGCAGATTATGACCAATTTCTCACCTAACGACACCTGTCTCTAGAACTTTCATTTTGACACCCATCTTAGCGGGAGGGGATCAAATCGCTTCTCTTTACATGGAATAAAATAATTAAATATTGTACATAGAAACAACTCAATCTCGTATATCAAGTCATAATAGACGATTTTGCGATTTCTAAAAAAAAATCACAAACCACATGACATGTATTAATGTATAGTCCCAAAAATCGATCAAATCTCAACTTTCGCTTTTCTTTTTTCAAAAAAAACTTATTCGTTCCTCCGTCAAAAGCATAAGAGATTGAATGCACCCACATTCACCCTATCTAAATTCCAAGAATTTCAGGAAGGAATCACCCTCTCTTACTAGTTGCCTTACTTATCACGAGATCAAAGAATGCACTAAAAGTACATCTAATTCGGGCGTAACACACAACAGATGCATAACCTTTACATATTGCACGAATAATAGAAAATGTATAAACTAGTGGTAGTTTGCAAACTGAAACCATATGAAGAATTCAGTATGTCTCAGGAACATCAGGAGTCCAAAGATTTAGTTCCTCACAAAATCAGGTTGATTGGTAACAGATCTAACCCATGCCCACTTATGGTCTTTTGTGTCAACTGCATTTTTGGCCTGTGCCACCTCTTCTACTGGAATATAAACATAGTTGCCATTAATAGGGCCAGTGACGAATCCAGTGTAACCTGCCATTACACCATGAATTGCAGAGTGCGCAAGGAGAGTACAATATAAGTTGTCGGTTGCATTAGCAGGGACATCACGTATCATGTACGTCGGGTCTATGTATTTCACCGTAAACAACTCATTCGGGTGATCCCGATCCCACCACTGCTTAAGCTCAGACTTCAACCACCCACCAACATCTAAGAACACTGGGTTACCAGATTCATCCCTCTCTTGTTTCTGAGCTTCAGTTCTCGGTATAACATCTTGTCCAGCACCCTCAGCAACTACTAAAACAGCATGGCCATTCTGTTCCAGCCGATCTCCAAGGAATTCAAACAACCCTCCTTTTCCTTCCAAGTAAAACTCGTTTTCAGGAATTAAACAGCAATCCACATCACGGCTACTTAAAGTTGCATGCAGGGCAATGTGCCCTGTGCTACGCCCCATAAGCTTCACCAGGCCTACGCCATTAACTGCACTCTCAGCCTCTACATGAGCTGCACTGATTGCTTGCTGGGCCATCTCCACCGCCGTCTGAAACCCAAATGATCTGTCAATGATGCCTACATCATTGTCAACTGTTTTAGGAATTCCAGCAACTGCAACATTCAATTTACGGCACCGAATCTCTTTAAATATCTTCACTGCCCCACGCATTGTGCCATCTCCACCAATGATGTAAACCTGTTCGTACATGATTGCCAATCAGCACCACCATGCATGATTATATCAGCTTGAAGTGAAAAATGGAAGTTTCAAAATGTTACCCTAGCAACACAAAATATGGCTCTTAAAAGTGCCACATTACAAACTGAATTTAATATAAGCGCACCAGGTCTATCTTCCTCCATCTTTGCTTTTTATAGCATGGACAATACAACCCTTATAATCGAATTTGCATTGTCTATAGGTCACTTCCATTTTAGATTTAATGACTATTTTGAGATTCAAGGTGATTTGATCTTGTGAGGCACCCTACTTTAAGCCAAGGTACTTCGAAAGGGAGGTATCAAACAATTAACATGACTCGAATGGAATATATTATTAGCAAGTTTGAGTTAAGTATGATCAGGCGCAAACCTAAAAAGGCATGACTAGCTAATTCAACTATTAAATAGGTCGGGTTTATCAAATACCCATTTATTGGGTGGTTTTTTTACTTGATTATGCTAGTATCAGAATCAAGTCAAGTTTTAGTTTATGGGGCCCATACAAGGTGGGTTTAGCTGTGAATGGAGAGGATACTGATTCTAGATTTCCGGTTGACCAGTTATGTGTTCCTTTACAAACACAACACAATAATTAAACAGTCAAGTTAGTATTGACGAATACGTGAAACGAACTCAACATGACATGAACCGAACACAACAAGACTCTACTAAATTGACGCCTTTACCCTTTGGCCCAGGGTTTTGAAAAACGGTCGTTACGTAACAGTAACGCCGGTGCCCGATCTTGTTACACTCCGATATAACGGTGCGAATGAAATTCACAATCGTAACGGCCGTTACGGCCCCGTAACGGTATTGTAATGCCCTGTAACGGCACTGTAACGGCCCCTTAACGGCCGATATGGGTAGAATCAAGTCGATTAGCCCATTAGAACCCGAAAATCAACCAAAATCTAGATCTAGAAACCCAAGTTTCAGCCACTCCGTTCTCTCTCATCCTCAATCAGATCTAGAAAATTTTTCATCTTTGA
>CM042186.1:158541-181706 GCA_023539305.1 Ilex asprella | reverse complement strand
GATGTGTATAAGAGACAGGGGGAGAGATGGGCAGAGAGGAAGGTGAGGAGGAAGAATATGGTGGACGGAGCAACTAAAACAGAGGGCACAGGCGGCCACTGTGCTGAAAAGCAGCTTGTGGATTACGTGGCAAAATGTGAGAATAACACGTCTACTTAGGACTGAAACGAGCTCGAGTCTTAGGACACGTTTATTTTCAATTTAGTAATTTGTTACGATGGTTGGGTACATGTTGTTTTTAAATGATTGAAGGTAAAAGGACAATACCCAGGACCCGGGGGGATGGGCTTTGAATTCGATTTGGAAGCAAGGTGGTGGGTGGTTGGGTTGATAGTTTGAGTTGGGCATCCTGTTATGTAGCCCAAGAGTAATGCTAGGGTGACCAAATTTTGGGACCAAATTTGGAGCCCAAATGACATGGCAGCATATCATTTGAAGTCTTCATTGGGGCCCAAATGACATGGCACAAAAAAAGAAGCCCAAATCAGCTGCCATGTCATTTGGGCTCTAAATTTGGTCCCAAAATTTGGTCACTCTAGTATTATTGGTAGCCCAAACAGACAATGGGCCCTGTTACCTAGGGCACCAGCCCCAAATTTAGGATTATCTAATTCTAATCGGGGCTTCTGTTGGGCCTGAATATATATGGGGGTCTCCAATCAAGTTGGGTACTGCTTAACTCCTATGCAGCACAACATACCAGTACCACCCCCTATATATCATCATCTCCATTTAACATGGAGTAGGAGTAGGAGTAGGAGTAGTAACAGCATCCTCTCCAAACCAAACAAGTTCCGACCAGTTAAATTGGATTGATTTTATCACTTTAAATTTTTAACTTCGTAAGTTGGCAGTTATTATTTCAGGACAACAGGCTATTTTTCGGGCATTTCTATCAAACTATGAACAGACCTGTTGACAGAGAATGATCGAAATTTGTCACTGCGTGTCTATAAGAAGCCTTATCTTTGCAAGTTCAGATTTGGAGGCCATCAATGTCTTGATTTCTATTGCCGAAAAATGACAAAATGTTGAACTTTTCTAGTTAGTGGATAACGATTTTTAGTGCTTCTGGTAGTAGAAATCAAAGCAACATAAAGTGCATGGCTTAGTAGCAAAGAACAGATGAACATATAGAAATCCAGATGATATGATGGGCGGCGCCATTGTCTGTGTTTGGGCCTGCTTGACTCCCCTCATGCCAAGTAGGAAGGTTGTCAACAATCTTGACAAGCTTCTTAGATGGCATTCAGGGAGCCAGGCAAATCATAATAGACAACCATGTGGTCCATCGCTTAAACCTCTTGCTTCATATTCATAGCCTGCAAAAGTTTACAAAAGCTGCGTAGTTAGAACATTTAAGGACAACTTGAAATAAAGCGACAGGCTTCCTCTGGTCATGAGGTTGAAAAAAATTGTGGTCCAAGTTATAGCGCAAACTTAAATCAACACATATAATTAAGAGGCCTTCTTGGATCATATATATATATATATATAACACAGAATCACTCGCTTCAGGAGCTTTCCTTCAGTTGGAAAGGTTGAAGAATATAACAGCTAAAACCTTTTTCAGGGCTAGAATTAGATAAACCAGCTATTTTTTGGAGTGAATAAGGCATTATGCATGTGTTGCATGTTCTGTCCTGGCTCTCACACTCCTGCGTATATATAGCTTTCCAACTCTCTCTCCACCAGGCCATAATTAAATGAATTTTAAGAGTTGTCATAGCGCTAAAGGAGTGGAACCTAGGACAAAAGAAGATACACAGAAATAAGATAGACAAGTTGTTGGGAAGGCGGCAGAGAAGACCTCTTTCTAACAAATAATTCCAATGAATATGGCAATAGTTGCCTGGGTTTTGCAGGTAAGAAATTTTGGACTCTCCTTCCCTGAGATGAAATTGATCCCTCATTCTGTTATTTTATTTTAAATTATTCTTAGATATTCTCTCTCTCGCTCTCTGTGTTTGTGATTAAGTTATGCTTGTTTAATAATAATTAATTATGACGGAATGATGATTAATTTAACTACTTCATGTTAATACACAACCTTTTTAATGATCAGAATGCTTGCCAGTTTTGGATGGGTTCTGGACAGAGCCAAAAACGGCACAAAATACAAGGCCAAGGAAAACTTGTTAATTCGATTTGGCTCTTCTCCAATGAAGGGCTTCTATTATCTACAAATGGTCGATCACTAATAGAATAAGTCCGTATCAGCACAAAAAGAATCAACGCCTATCCATTGATGTGTGTGAGCTAATAGATGAAGCCATCCAAACTTGGCTTAAAGGATCTTTAAGCCTTTGATCTTATACTTTTTGTGACAAAGTTCTTGAGTACTTTCCCACTGACCAAAAGCTTATCACCAACTCAAATGGTCCACACATCTTCGAGGCTAGTATATATATTCATGCAATTAATGTCCTTGAGATATAGTTCTGGCTTGATTACGGCATGTTGAGGCTTTTCTATTGGCCTGTTGACTAGCTCTAAACTGCTATGGGAATGGCTGTGGTCAGGACTTGGTAGACATATACCTTATGCTAGCGATACATCTGTTAAGCATCACGAGCATCTACTAGAACAGACTCCGAAGTTCAGGAAGTCCCCATTAATTAAATTGCTATGTTTACCCTAGATACTGTACGATTGTCGTTACCCCAAAATATTCGTATGGTAAAGTTTCGTGACTATAAGATTTTAATCTTTGTAGTTTTTCATTATGTCATGATTCAATAGCATTTCTCATTTCTATAAGACAAGTCTTATTATCCCTGTTTCAGAAAAGTCTACAAATACCTTAGTACAGATGTTAGGTAGCTGCACCATTTTGTGCAATTAATGTAGTTTTCCATCTGTTTCCTAACCTGCTTTCAGGTCATCCTGTAGAGTTTTATTCATGAGACGGAAATTATTTTGTAGGAAAAATATAAATTTTGCACAGCTGTGGCTTCTAATAGTAACCATATTACAGTATGAGCTTTAGTGATTGGAAAGTTTTGTTGGAAACAGAACAGCCTTCACCCAGAGAGTTATTAGGTGATTTTCTTTTTCACGGATGTGGAAAAAAAATGTAATTTTTACCAAGAAATATTTCTTGGTACACAAATAAGGCAATATATTCATGCATTTATAATTGATAACTTGTTGAGTATTTCTAACTATTATATGAATTTCCTATCCAAATGAAGCAATAACACCTTATCAATTTCATTATCAGTGTAATTAGTAATCGATCATAGTATAAAGTATCTGGCTAAAAGCATCAATTGCATAAAAACAAAAGGTTGCAGATGAAAAAAAGCATTTCAAAAAAAAATCATTTGCAATAGACTATGGCGCAGAACTAAAATGTTGGTGTGTTATTCAATAGTATTTTCACGATAACATGGACAAGAATCTGTCACTCTGAAGATGTCACGGTCTTGGATTTTTTGTTACGAGATGTGACCTAGAGGCGTGCTCTTAACTACACTAGGCCTGAACTTCGTCTATTATTGGCTTTTCTTTGGATACTTCTTTCTGGTTAATGCTTTCATTTGTAACCTTCTTTGTCAGCTGCATCTTGGATGACAACCAGTGGAATTAGCATCCTGCAGGTTCTATGGTGATTATGGAAATCAAGGCTTCAATGCCTGGCTACCAATCCAAACCCTTGAGCGCAGATACTATTAGATCAACTCCTACAGCCAATGTCATGTTTACTGCAGCCACTGCCGAGAAAATTTGATACCATGCACCACTTGTTGAAGGGTACCAGCTTGTGTATTTGGAAAACCTATAGGTAGAATGACCTTCAATCTATCCTTAGATAGTGTTAGACCACATATTATTGTAAGTTTGCATAGTCCAAGTCTGTTTGCAGGAACATTATCAGCAAGAGCTCCCTGTCCGTTCATCCTTCTTACTAAAAAAACGGGGTGCTTTGCCGGAACCCATCATAGGTTGGTAGAACCACCAATTGGCTTAGGTAGCTTTGCATTTGAAAAGGGACTCATTATGACCGTTGTGTACTAGCTTGTGGAAGGAAAGGAATAATAGATTTTTAAGAAATAAGAATAAGAATGCTCCAGCCATTCCAAAAGAGATCCTCGATGTGGTTCGCAACAGATTGGTATCTTTGTAAGTTTAAGAACACAAGGGACGCAGAAAACTGATTCACATTTTGCAACCCCCTAATTCTTGCATGCGTAAAGGATAACTAGGACTTTATAGCCCTTTTCTGTGTGAGGATTGGAGCTTGATGTTTCATATATTGGAAATCTGCAGGAAGTTCCTTCGAAAAAGAGGTATTTCCACCAGATTTCTCTCCCTTTTGGGTCTTGTTGAGAGCTAGCTTGCCAGGTTTTATATTAGTTAGAATAATAGAGACTCCCAAGACACACTGAATGGTTCACCCATCTTTCGTACATGCTGCCTTAGTTCTTCAAGGCTAACTTAATTTATTTACCTAGGAACAAAGGGCTTTCGTTCTAAATAGGTTCATCTTCATTGAGAAGAGCTAGGTAGCTGCTCACGCAGGCTGCCAAGCCAAATGCTTGCAAATAATGCAATCGTCCCCAATCCAACTTTCTCCAACTGCACTTGTAGCTATAGGACAAAGTGGATGGTCTTCCCGTCTTGTTCCATATCTATAGGACAAAGTAAATCATCCATATGCAGGAAAATTTCATTTTAGTAATGATCGATAAAATGACGAGCTTCTTATACTTAAATTAGGTTATAACAATTAAGATGGTGGCTAATTAATCAGAACCTCCCCCACACCTATGCCTAGATTTCCCTTGTGTGACCTTATGTCTACTTCTGCTTCCTTCATCCTGATATTACTTCACTGCACAGCAGGAGGGGAGTGATTATTATTCTAGCTGCATGCCTACATTGAAGCAGAACAGAAGGCCTTTCATTTCTCCAATCAGAACACCACCATGTTCTCTTCAGCATCTTTTCAGGCACTTAAATATCATCATCCCCCCACGTTTGAAAAACTGGAGAAAGGAGCTTGGCGAGGTAGAGCTTGAATGGGGTTTTATGAAGTAAGAGGCATTAGTGAAGGGGAATAATAAGCTTAAGCTAGCGGCCTCTTTGACTTTTTTTTGAGCTTGGTTTGGTCAGGAAATGTTTAGAATAATAACATGGTGAAATGGAGGGTGCACTGTGTAAGGAGTGGCATTACCTATTGTGGATTGTGGTCCAAGTGCCCAAGAAGAGTTGCTCATTTAATTGGCATCTGCCTCCTTTTGGAAAAGGTTATTATGAGTAAGGGTGAGCTTAGCTAGCTACAACTGGTTGTTAACAAGATGTCTTCCAGGAGCAACAAGTAATACTAGTACAAGTAGAACTGCATTTCCATGTAATTTGTTGGCTTTGGGTTACATGTAAATCCTGTGTGGCATTTAATTAATGACCCATCCACAACTCATCTATCAACAAGCTACAAAGTACTCAACAGACTCCTCATACACCACCAGGACTAGAAGTCCACTCTATTAAATGGTTCGTTTCCTTATGATTCAATCTTCTAATCTTAAATAGATTCATGTGTATATATCCAAATCATCTCTACAATGATTGCTATGCTATGCATCTCCATCCAGGAAAATAATAATTCGTAAAGGATGTATTAAAAAAAAGATCATTATTAGCTACTTTTAAGAGATTCAACAATTTTCCTTTTGAATCCCCAAAATTTCTCTTTCCTCAGCATACGAAAGTCCCTTCGTGATAACCATTACCTTCCAAAATTAAAGGAAGTCTCTTCGTGAGAGAGAGTTTAGACAGTTAGGACTCTTCCACTTACCTCATCTTATCCTAACGTCCTCCTCGGAAACAGAGTCCAGATCTTCTTCTTCTTCTTCTGTTTTTTAATTAAATTGGAGGGGATTGGAAAAGCAATAAAAAGAGATGTATGTGATTCTCTTTCTTCACGCATAGGGTGCTTAATTATTAAGCACAATAATAAATATAAAGTATCACTATCACAGGCTTTTACAGTGACAAAAGCACAATGTTGTTTTCAAAGTTTTCAGTCTTCCTTGCACTATTCGTTCTTTTCTCTCTATTCCAATTACCAGCTTTAGCCATCAAAAAGGTAACACATTGTCTCAATTTCTTCATTCTACATGATAAAAAATTTCTGCCATGCAAATTTTTGTTTTTGTTTTGGTTTTTTTGCTGACCTGACTAGGAAGATAAATTGTTTTCTATCTTCCTTCCCTCGCCTGGACTTGTTTTGATTCTTCTTTGGGGTGCCTGAACAGTCTTACATAGTTTACTTGGGAGCACATTCACATGGTCCAGGAGTAACGTCAGCTGATCTTCATCGGGTGACTGATTCTCATTATGAGTTTCTTGGCTCATTCTTGGGAAGGTATTGAATTCCGTGTATTGTATTTTTATCAGTGCCCTGCTTTTAGTTCATTCTTCTGGGATACAGATGCTGAAATTGCTTTCATGCAGTAAAGAGAAGGCCAAAGACGCAATATTCTACTCATATAAGAGACACATCAATGGTTTTGCTGCTACGCTTGAAGAGGAGGATGCAGCAGAGATTGCAAGTATGACAGACTGCATATACAACATTCTATTCCGTCTATTTGCTATATAACCAGTTTTAGTGTACTAAAAGAAAGCATGGTTTCCCATCCATGTAGAGCATCCGAGCGTGGTGTCTGTTTTCTTAAATCAAGGGAAAAAATTGCACACAACCCACTCATGGAATTTTCTTTTGCTGGAAAAGAATGGTGTGATACACTCCAGTTCATTGTGGAAGAAGGCCAGATTTGGTGAAGATACCATCATTGGAAATATTGACACTGGTAAACTTTATTGTCCTCTTTTTTTGCGCCTATTTTTCCAATATATATTTATAAAAGCTCAATATTATTTTCGATTCTATATTGGCCTTCAGATTTTAAAGTTAAACATGAGATCAATAATTTCTCATGACTTTGCTAGGTGTTTGGCCAGAATCAGAGAGCTTTAGCGACAAAGGGTTAGGGCCTATTCCATCGAAGTGGAAAGGAATCTGTCAGAATGACAACGGTGCCGGAGTCCACTGCAATAGGTTAGTTTTTTTTTTTTCATAAGCAATAATAACAATGTGCTGATGATCATTGTTATCCATAAATAACTAGATATTTTTTCTTTTGGATAAGTAGTAACGAGATATTTCCCCTTGTTAATAACTCACCAAAGCTAACTTGTTCTGTCTATTTGGATGAACTTAATCTTGCAGAAGTAACTGAAATTTTAATAGAATATATTGCACATAACAATATTGGGTTATTTATAGTTTGCTGTCCATTATTTGTATGGGAGAAACAGATACATCATTTTTTAGTAAACAACGGTGCAATTCAGCTTACAAATAAAATTCAAACACACTAGGCATTTGTGAACTTGTTCTCTATCAAGCCTCTAGACAGAAGACGAGCGCGACTATAGTGACCATAGAGAATAGGGTAATAGTGTGATCCTTTCATGCTACAGTAAGGTGTCTTGCTCTCAATTATAGTGCATGTGTAGTGAATGCCCTAAAAAGCAGCCTTTAATAGATAAAACAATTTGGCAGGTACTTTTTTCTACTTTACAAATAGAGCACGAGAAGGGTTTTTGTGATAAAGCTTAAAAAAGTTGTAATTCCACTTCTTTTATTGGTGAGGAAATATAGTATCATGATTGATTGTAACTTCTTCATTTCACCCTTTTTGGAACGTCATTAATTGATGGGTTGGGAAGGTGTTGAATTTCTGACTGCAGTGTTTTATAATAATAAGGAGCATTTCTGCAATAATGATCAAGTCGCTGGCTCCACATTATTTCAAGGGGGGGAAGTGACCCACCCTAAACAGTTAAAGTGACTGTTGTCATGTTATTCTAACTTTAGTTTATCTTTATTATGAGTAATATTTAAAGTGACTAATAATGCATTTGTTAGCTTTTGGATTGACTTGATCTGCTCAGCAGTTGATGTACAATCTAACCGGAAAAATGAACCTGGCCTTAAGCTTTTTATCCTTTTTCTATTTGGTCACCTTTTTGCAGGAAGCTTATTGGAGCAAGATATTTCAACAAGGGCTATGCTGCCTATGCCGGCTCACTCAACTCTTCAGTACTGAACACTGCACGTGACTATGATGGACACGGATCTCACACCCTATCAACTGCTGGTGGAAACTTCGTTCCAGGAGCAAGTGTATTCGGCGTGGGAAATGGAACTGCAAAAGGTGGTTCACCTAAAGCTCGAGTAGCTGCATACAAGGTATGCTGGCCTCCATTAAATGGCAGCGAATGCTTCGATGCTGATATCATGAAGGCCTTTGATATGGCCATACATGATGGTGTCAATGTGCTTTCTGTGTCGCTTGGTGGGGATCCTACTGACTACTTCAATGATGGCCTTGCAATTGGGGCGTTCCATGCTGTAAAGAATGGTATAGTAGTAATATGCTCGGCTGGGAATTCTGGACCCAAGGATGGAACTGTGACAAATGTTGCGCCCTGGATTATAACTGTCGGAGCCAGCACTATAGACCGCGAGTTCCAAGCATTTGTTGAACTCCGTAATGGACTGCACCTTCAGGTTCAACTATCTATCTACATAATGTTTTCTTTCTTTTTTTGCCACTGGTAATTTTTTTCATTAGATTCTGTTTCTTCTTTTATGCTTGATACCAGGGAACAAGCTTGTCTAAACCATTACCCAAAGATAAATTCTATCCGCTTGTTAGTGCTGCAGAGGCTAAAGCTCCCAATTCATCAGCTGAAGAGGCGTAAGAACAAACTCTTTCTGAGTTCATAAAAAATACGAATTTGAAGTTCGTATAATGAAGGTGACTCAGAATGTGTTTGTGTTATGCAGGATGCTTTGTAAGGGAGGAACATTGGACTCCGAAAAAGTGAAGGGTAAGATCTTGGTTTGTCTTAGGGGGCAGAATGCAAGAGTGGATAAGGGTGAACAGGCTTATCTTGCTGGTGCTGCCGGGATGATCCTTTGCAATGATGAGTCCAGCGGTAATGAAATAATTTCTGATCCTCACGTTCTTCCAGCATCACATATAAACTACACAGATGGACTTGCTGTTTATGCCTACATCCATTCTACCAAGTATATCTCTCTACCTCCCTCCCAGCCTCTCCTCTGTCTCTAAGCTTGAAAATGTTCGTTTATCAAATCTGTGGTGCCATTTTTTGACAGTGATCCAATGGGGTTTATTACCGCTCCTAAGGCACAGCTGTACACAAAGCCGGCTCCATTCATGGCTTCTTTCTCCTCCAAGGGTCCAAATATTGTTACACCAGAGATTCTCAAGGTTCGACCTGGAAATTTGTTGTGTTTCCCTTTCTTGGTGTTTCCCCTTTATCACTGTGTAATTGACAAGTGACCACTTATGGGTTGATATTCAGCCTGATATTACTGCACCAGGAGTAAATATTATAGCTGCTTACTCCCAAGGAACAAGCCCCACAGATGAAGAATTTGACAAGCGCAGGAGTGCCTTTAACACAGAATCCGGTACCTCTATGTCTTGCCCTCACGTTGCTGGAGTCGTCGGTCTACTCAAGACACTACATCCTGACTGGAGTCCTGCTGCAATTAGATCTGCAATCATCACTACTGGTAAGCATTTCAGTCAGCCAAATGTAGACATGGTTCTTCATGTCATTTAGCAGAGGTGTACTGGCCATAATAGGTTTACTTATCTTTGTGCTGAAATTGTTTATTAATCCTTTGTCTACAGCAAGAACAAGAGACAACACCGTGAATCCAATGCTAAATGCGTCCTACATTAAGGCAACACCATTCAGTTATGGTGGTGGACATATACGACCAAACCGTGCCATGGATCCTGGCTTAGTTTATGACTTAGCTACCGATGACTACTTGGACTTCCTCTGTGCCCTTGGTTACAACCAAACCACAATTCAACTTTTCTCTGAGGGTCCTTATGATTGTTCTCCAGATTCTAATCTCCTAAACTTCAACTACCCTTCAATAACTGTCCCTAACCTCTCTGGCTCAGTCACATTGACTCGAAAAGTGAAGAACGTTGGTTCCCCGGGCACCTATGAAGCTCTTGTTCGGCAACCACTAGGAGTTTCAGTTTCTGTTAAGCCCGCTGTTCTGAATTTTAAGAAAACTGGTGAAGAGAAGAGCTTTACTTTGACTCTGGAAGCTAAGAGAGCTGAAGTGCCGAAGGACTACGTATTTGGCGAATTGTTATGGTCAGATGGCCACCACTATGTGAGGAGTCCAATTGCTATTGCTTCTACTACTGACTAGACACAATCAGTGAGACCTAAACAGTAGGATGAAGCTCTTTCTAGATGCTGATTAGGAGGAAGGTTATAGCCCCATTAGTAGTATTAGGAATAAGATACAAGTGTTTTCTTCTTCTTTTTTGGCTATTTTTTTATTCTTAAATTCTTCATTGAGGGATAATAATTGGACTGTGTTTAGTGAGGCAATTGCTCCGTAAAATTGTAGTAAGCAACTCCATTTGGATTTTCGAATGGCATTTATTCATTAACTGTAACCACATGAACAAATGCTTCTCAGTGAGAGGAGGGGGTGGGGGGGGGTATATTATGAGCATGAGGAATCATTTTCAGTCAGATATCCTGTCAAACTGAAGGCCAGTTTAGGGAGTAATCACGCTATATATCCACTGAAAACTGGGAGGAAGTTTAGGAAATTGTGGTCGTTTCTGGACTTCCATTTAATAAAATGCATGATTTTGTTAAATGTTGCCTGTGAAACCATGTAGTTGTTGTTAAGTGAAACTTCAAACGTTTTTAACTTTGGTGCCGAAGTTGAGAACAAGAGCTATTTTAGGGCTGGTTGGTTGATTGGTGAAATCAGAGCCACGTCTTAAAATTTATTTATGAAATTCTTCTCACAAGACACTCCCATTACAAAGCGCTTTTCTAAACTCTTTGTTGCAGAAGAATAACCTAGTTCAATCAAAAAATGTCTTTTTGTGATTGTGGGCCAAAACCACACACACACACACAAAAAAAGGAGGGGGGGGGGTCATGTTCTGGGGCAGATTTGTCCTAGAAAAATGAGAGGACAATTTAGCATTGTAGATGTAGATGTAGATGATGAGGATGACAAGTGAAAATCCCAAAAGTAAATGTGGTCACCAAACAAACGCTGATCATATATGTAACTGTTCTATCTATCCCCTCTTGGCCCTTATTGTTATCTTTTGGGAATCTACTCAAGCGGCCACACTTCCATTCCATTCCTTAGACAGTCCTTGCGGCGGGTGGGTGGGTTCTTCTATTTTCCATTTCCTAATAATTAATACTGTTACTATTTGGTTGGTTGGTTGGTTGGTTGTTTCATTGTTCTTGTACCGGTTTTTCGAATCTGAGACTGAGACAGACTGAGAAGACATCCATCCATCAGAAGTTGCCATGACCACCTTGGTGATATCTCCACCTCGGATGCAACTCAATGTCCGCTTCTCTCCCTTTTTAGTGTCCAGCCAGAGGTTATTCTCACAGGGATCTCTGTCTCTGCAAGCGCCCCACAAGGCATGGAGACATTCTATGTTCCTCAAGTCAAAACCTGTCATCAAAGATGGGGTTCTCAGTTTCAATGGAACCAATGCGTTGACAGGAATACCAGATAATGTTGTCATGACACCATGGTCAAATTCTTCGCTTTTCCTCGGTGCCACTTCCGCCCGCAGCAGTTCCCGGCAAGTTTTCAAGCTCGGTCTTATACAGTAAGCACCCCTCTTCTCCTTTCTTTCCTCTTATATTTTCCCATCATTCAACTTCCCGCCTCTGTGAATGCACTCTGTATATGAATAGTACCTTTGTCTAATTAACTTCCAAGACAAAATATTCATGTCAGCTGCATAATAACTTCGTTAAAAATTTAATATTCTTTTCAAAATAAGATAACCTGAGTTGCTTGGCAATGCAACATTTTATTTGGACATCAAATGATGGCTATGGCCGTAGAGGTTGTCCTTGCTCCAGTCTCCCTTTAATCAGGAAAATCCGACTGGATGAATTTCCTATCCAATACGAATTTGTTTGCTTTTCATTCAAGGGTTTAAGAGAAATTCACGTTCCTAATATCTACCTTTTCGGCCTGTAATCGACTTCAAGCTATATCAGAATGTATTGTTCTGGCAGTTAATTAATACCAATCAATTTTGGTAATCAAGAAGATCCAGGACCAAATGCAACATTTGGTTAGAAACTGTTCTTATCTCTGCCTCCTGTTTTAAGTTTATGACATGTGTGCTTTATGCAGGGATGCCAGATTGTTGTGCTTATTTAGATTTAAAATTTGGTGGATGATACCTCGGGTGGGAAATTCCGCAAGTGACATCCCCATTGAAACTCAAATGTTGCTGCTGGAAGCAAACGAAGATTCAAGTTCTAATGACTCTAAAGGATCTCCATCCTATGTCATTTTCTTGCCTATGTTAGACGGTGAATTTAGAAGCAGTTTGCAGGGAAACTCAGCTGATGAGCTAGAAGTTTGTATTGAAAGTGGTGAGAATCTCTCAAGACATGGTTCAATTGTTTCACGTACAGGCTTCACACTCTATGAATCATTATAAGAAGTGAACACACAATGTGGTGCAAATCAAAACAGAGATAAGAAGGGAACACACAAAGGTGGTGCAGATCAAAACACACACACACACACACATTAATCAGTGTGCAAAATTTCTTTCCTAATCCAGTAAACGTACTCCATTATTCGCGGGATAGACCAGTGTGGATTACGACTTTATAATCCCCTCGATGAGAAGTTCTCTAGGAAGAAACACCTTCTCTATTGCTTGACATCTTCCTATCTCAAAAAGCCAAACGATGTCAGTGAAAATTCAGCTCTTGTGCTTGGTGAACCTTAGAATGAAGAACCACCAAAATCATATCTGTTATTTATATAGCGAGTAATGATCAGTCTGTTAATACTTACCATCCTTCTTTTCATCTCTTCTTTCTGTCAAATAAAGCTATCTTAACTTAGTCTAATGATATGAGTTGCAAATGCATTCTATAGGTGATCCGGCTGTAAATGCATCAGAGTCTCTAAAAGCAGTTTTTGTGAATTATGGAAACAACCCATTTGATCTGATGAAGGAATCTATGAAGTAGGTGGCTCTCTGAGCAAAGTTTGAGTTCAGTTTAGTTCAAGTGATTTTCTTGAATCTTGAGTAACTTGTGAACTTCAATGCAAGTGCCTTGTCGTTTGGCAGCTAAAATCCAGTCGGGTTCCAAGCCACAGGCTTGAATTGAGTCACATAAGATTTTGACTCTCAAGCTATCTTGGATACTCAAACATGAAGTATCCTGAATTTTAATAGTTGACATTTTTTATGCAACAAACTTTTTTCCACTTCTGGCTTATGTAGGATCATGGAGAAGCATATTGGAACATTTTCAGTCCGCGAAAGCAAACAGGCAAGTCAGCCTATCTATAAAATCCATATGGCCATCTAATTCCATCTCGGGATATAGAATGGCGGCTGGAAAGATGTGTACTTCAGTGACAAGTTCCTTTGTTTCTCTGATACAGATGCCTGGAATGCTAGATTGGTTTGGTTGGTGCACCTGGGATGCTTTCTACACAGAAGTTAATCCTAAAGGAATCAAAGATGGTCTAAAAAGGTGAATATAGCCCCCTCTTCAAATTTTCACCAACTTAATTTCTTTTCCTCTTCTTTATCCGAATTTCTTCTTGTTGATTTCTCTAGACAAAGTGCTGTATCGTGCACAATGATCTACATCATAAACATTTGTTTCATTCATAAAGATGGCATTCAAGCCAATACTTGATGATTTTATAACTGCCATGGGCATGGTACTTATAAGCCTACGGTTGCTTTCCCAAGTTGCAGCCCATCCACTTTAAACGAATTATTGTGGGTGTCTTGTATTCCAATCCTAATAGAAAATTGATTTGAACTTTGTTCTCTTTAGGGATTTCGAAAGGGAGATGTCCTAGAATTCCACTTCAAGTAAAAGACCAATTAGAAACCCTATTGTATTAGGAAATAAAGTAATTTTTGTCTATAAATAGATTATAGACTACTCAATTTCTTTTGGGTTTTTGGCCCTTTGTTTTGGGCATACATGTTTGGCTCTATTCTTTAGGTTAGAGAATTTGTAATCTCCCTTTGTTAATAGTGAAACTTTGCTTCTGCATTTCGCCCATGGAGTAGGCTTTTAAGCCGATCCACATAAATTTATGTAATATTTTTCTATTTCGTTCCGTTCTATTTTGCTTGTGGTCTTTGTTCAAAACAAACTGATATCAGAGCTATTGATTTCGGGATGACTACAATAAAATTCGAAGTAGAAAAATTTGGTGATCAGAACAATCTCAGTCTATGGCTAATTCAAATATGCAACGTTGCTATGACGAATAATTTGACAAAAGTTCTTTATGAGATACTATGATCAACGTTGATGGAGATTCAATAGATTTACTATTGTGGAGAAAGCAGTTGGAAAATTCACCTTTGGTTTGATGACTTGGTGGATATACAAGTCAAGCTGGAGAGTTTTTATGGATGCTTGTGATATTTGTATTCTCTCATGGGATTTGTGGAGAAGGCAACTAGTTCGTTCGGTTTTGTTTTGATTACTTGATGAAATACAAGCCAAAGTAGAGATTTGTTGTGGGTGTCTTGTATTCCAGTCCTAATAGAAAGGTAGGTATCTCGTCCACTTTGTTCTCATTTGGGATTTAGAAAGGTAGATATGTAATACCCAAGGTAAAAAAAAAATGAAATAACAATAATAATAATAAAAATTAAAGTGAATAAGTTGGATTTGAAAAGTTGTAGACTTTTGTTTGGCTTAGGGTCTTTCCTTACGTGCTTATGGATATGATTTGAAAGTCAATGGAGATAATTTAGTTGTTGGTGTAGGGAGAAATATCAGATAATTATAGAGACTTAGCTCAATAGAGTTTTAGAATTGTAAAATTGGTTGTACACTAATTCCTTATTGCTAAGGGGACTTTAGTGTTATCAAAAATAGTTGACTCCTACACCTTATATTTAATTGAGTGCCCTAGGTTGCCTTGCCTCATATTTTATTAATATTATTTAGGCTGGAAGGAAAAGTAGAGGCAGCAACAGAGAGAAAGAAAGAGAGAGAGAGAGGGGAAGGAAGGAGGAAAAATAAAAAGGGTTGAATCCATTAAATGTATGAATTGATTACTTGTTATATGAGTTTATATTTTTATTTAATTAGATGGCGTAGGGCTTATAGTGTTGATATATATATAGGGGTCTCATGGTACCTTGATGTTATTAAGGTTATTAGGTTGAATTTTAAATTGATAGTTATTTGAAATTGATTGAGTTTAATCAATGTGTTGGGAAAAAAAAAAGAATGTGATTTAACTTGTTAAAGTTACTAGAGAATGAAATTGGGATGTCCGTAGGTTGTAAAAGACAAAATCTAGAAATTATAGAAAGCTCCTCTTTAGTTTTAAAGAGTTTTACTTTGACTCCTATATTATTCTAAACTTAATTTTAACCACTATCTTGCTTAGTAAGTTGGAAGAATAGAATTTTTGGAAAATTTATGTCAGTCCCGAAAACAAAAAATTGGGTTTCAAATAAATTACACTTTGACCCCAAAAGTTTCAAAAATTATGATTTGACTCCAAAATTTTAGAAACTTTTTCTAAACAACCCAGAATACTTTCATACCCTATTACCTCGTATTAGAAAGGATATTTATATGTAAAAGATATATTAAGTATATATCAATGGGTAGGAAGTATAAAAATTAAATATATAATTGCGAAACGACAAAAATTAGAAATAGGGATTGATCGTTATATGTTATTATTGGATTAGGTGGTGATTGCATTGATGTTGGAAAAGAGAGCTTTGAATTGGATTTTGAAAATCAAGGTGAGTAGTTTACTACTTCTTTTGAGAGGATTTTCTATATTAAATGTGTGGATGCGTGCGTATGGATTTTCATATATATGATATGTATTGATGTTTGGGGTTGTAATTAAATGTTTTGAATTGTGAACTGTTATACATGTGAATTTTGGAAAACTTGTGGAATGATTTTATATTATTATTTTGGTGATGAAAGAGAAATTTTGTGTGCATTGAGATTAAAACTACAGTTTTAGTGTGTGTGAAAATCATGTTTATGAGATAGAGACTGGGGTTACCAAATCTAAGTGGTAACAAGCGATTGTGACTGGGGTTATCAGGTCTAAGTGGTAACAAGCGACTGGGACTGGGGTTACCAAGTCTAAGTGGTAACAAGCGACTGAGCCAGTTATCAGGCTAGTGGTAACAAGAGACGGGTCCAGTCATGAGACTAGTAATCTCAAGAGACTGGGCCAGTTACCAGACTAATGGTAACAAGAGACGGGTCCAGTCATGAGGCTAGTAATGTCAAGAGACTGGACCAGTTACCAGACTAATGGTAACAAGAGACTGGGCCAGTTACCAGACTAGTGGTAACAAACATGATTTGACAAATGTATTTGAGACTGAATGTGTGTGTGAGTGTTTTGGGTTATAAATGTCTTTTCATTTATAAAGTTATTTGTAAAAATAAGTGGTGTTTTGGGTTACAAATGTCTTCTCATTTATAAAGTTAGTTGTGATGATGAGATCATTTTGTTTAAATGATTATGTGGGAGGAATTGTGGTACAATTTGTTGTACTTATGTATATATCAAAGTTTATTTTTGTATATAAATTGTGAGATTTATTTTCACACCTCATTAGAGGTGGCTGCTATTCACGGACCTTTGTGCTCACTTAAACATTTAACATTTTTTAGGTAAGGATCAGGGAGAGGAATAAGTCTTCGGATAGACGAGGGATTAGAGGACTTGAAGATTTATTTTATTGTAGGTCTTTAGGAATAAATGTCTTTTATAGTTTTGAGACAAATGTTAAATTATTTTGGGAATAATATTACTTATGTTTAGAGTAGTGAACCTTACGATTTAATTATTGTTTTACATGGATTTAGTAATGATGTTGGTAATGTTTAGTTCTTTCCTCTGGTATTTATTAGGTCGGTGGAGAATCACTTTATTATTTGCCTTCCGCTATATTTTGCATTTAATATGCACAGGGTTAGTTGGTTAAGGCCTTGGTGGCCAGTCCGCCGCCCACCCTATGTGATCCGGGGTGCGGGTGTGACAAGATATCTTAGAATTCCACTTCAAATAAAAGACCAATTAGAAACCCTTTTGTATTAGGAGACAAAGTATTTTGGTCTATAAATAGATTATAGACCACTCAGTTTCTTTTTGGTTTTTGGCCCCCAGTTTTGGGCATCCATATTAGGTTTTATTCTCTAGGTTAGAGAATTTTGTGTAATCTCCCTTTACTGATAATGAAACTTTATTGTTGCGTTTTACCCATAGAGAAGGCTTTTAAGCCGATCCACGTAAATTTATGTTCTATTTTTCTATTTCGTTCCGTTTTTTTTTGCTTGTGATTTTTGTTCATAACAAATTGGTATCAAAGTTATTGGTTTCAAGATGGCTACAACAAAATTCGAAGGAGAAAAATTTGGTGATCAGAACAATTTTAGTGTATGGCAGATCTAGATACGTAACGTTGCTATGACGAATCGTTTGACAAAAGTTCTTTATGAGATACTGGGATTCAATAGAGATTCAATAGATTTGCTATTGGGAAGAAAGCAATTAGAAAATTCACTTTTGATTCGATGGCTTGGTGAACACACAAGTCAAGGTGGAGATTTGTTATGGATACTTGTGATATTTGTATTCCCTCACGAGATTTGTGGAGAAGACAGTTAGTTCGTTCGCTTTTATTTTGATTGCTTGATGAAATATAAGCTAAGGTGAAGATTTGTTGTGGGTGCCTTGTAAACGAGTCTTAATAGGAAACTGATTTAAACTTTGTTTTCTTTAGGGATTTAGAAGGTAGATGTCTTAGAATTTCACCAAATAAAAGACCAATTAAAAACTCTATTGTTTTAGGAGACAAAGTATTTCGGGTTTATAAATAGATTATAGACCACTCAATTTTTTTTTGGATTTTTAGCCCCCAGTTTTGGGCATCCATGCTTGGTTCTATTTTTTAGGTTAGAGAATTTTGTGTAATCTCCCTTTGTTGATAGTGAAACTTTGTTATTGCTGCACTTCGCCCTTGGAGTAGGCTTTTAAGCTAATCCACGTAAATTTGTGTTCTATTTTTCTATTTTGTTCCGTTTTATTTTACTTGTGGTCTTTGTTCATAACATAACACAACCAGCAGTCTCTGCAATGTTGACCTTCACATCCTCCAGTATTGCTTAGACATATTCACCCCCAAGACTGGAAATCCTAAAATTGCACAGTCGCTGAGTTATATAACAACTAATTCAGCAATTTCAGTGTTTTATGGCATGAAGCGCATATGCTATTACAATAGTTTGACGAGGCATAACACCTATGGCGTAATTCCTGGAAAGCTCTTGATGAATAATCATCTCCCTTGCGAGTGAGATGTATATTAAAGGGAGCATCGTTGGTTTATTTACCTTTGTGCAAGTGGAACTCCTTATATATTGACTATCACTATTGGACTTGGCTAAGGTTTCATCGTAAATAGCTGCTTTAATTAGATTATTTTTTATTTTATGTCTGTTCTTTATTCGGTCTGGATTTTCCATTGAAAATTAAGTTTGCATTTTTAATAGCTGCTTTATTTCAGTTATATCTTATGTTACGTGCCTTCTTTCTTTCTTTTTTCTTTTTTGTTCCTGGTATTCTATCTTAAACTGTCTTCCGACACCATCTCTCTCTCTCTCTCTCTCTCTCTCTCAGCTTGTCAGAAGGAGGCACTCCAGCGAGGTTTTTGATAATTGATGATGGGTGGCAAGATACAACTAATGAGTTCCAGAATGAAGGGGAGCCTTTTGTGGAGGGGTCACAGTAAGCTCACTTATTTCGCTTCTTCAGTCTGAAAGCATGTGTATAGCCTCTGATTATATTAACACCAAAGTACAGGTTTGGTGCCAGACTCGTCAGCATTGAGGAAAATAGCAAGTTCAGGAAGACAGGAGATGAGGCTTCAAGTGAGGCACCCAGTGATCTTAAGGAATTTGTTTCAGATATAAAGAGTACTTTTGGACTTAAGTATGGTCACTCCTCATTCCTCCTTTCAATTTCTTGTTTCCTTTGAGTTGGGTTGAGAATCTAAGATAGCCTTGGATCAAAACAAAAGAATGATACTCCTCGTAATGGTATATATGATTCTGTCATTCCCATTGTCAGAAATAAGGGGGTTAAACTTTGTTTTGTTCTCCTTCCTTTTTTGCAGGTATGTCTATGTATGGCATGCACTCATGGGATACTGGGGGGGACTTCATCCAAATGCTACTGGAACTGAAAAGTACAATCCAAAACTAAAATTCCCCGTACAGTCACCAGGGAATCTTGCACATAAGAGGGATATATCTATGGACTCCATGGAAAAGTACGGTGTTGGCACAATAGATCCTGCCAAAGTATCTGAATTTTATGATGATCTACACAGGTACCTTGTCTCACAGGAAGTGGATGGGGTGAAGGTTGATGTACAGAACATACTGGAAACTATAGCGGCTGGTTTGGGAGGCCGGGTATCACTTACAAGACATTTCCAACAAGCTCTTGAAAAGTCTATTGGCACACATTTCCAAGATAATAGCATAATCTGCTGCATGGGTCAGAGCACGGATTCCATCTACAAGTATTAAACTTCTAAACTCCAATTTTCCTGGTCAAGTTCAATACTTAGTATGCAGTTGAAAAGTTAGTCTATACAACAGATAAAACCTTGACAATGCCTTAAGGCTCTGAGAAAGGACCCGATTGATTTGAATTGACAATGGTAAACATTACAGCTCCGTCAATGAACTCGTAAAGCTTGAGGATCAAGTAGCATAGGTTCCATACTATTGTCAGTTGATTAGCACAATTTAAAGGTCTCCGATGGTCCATCCAGTTGGATGATCAAGAATAGAGAATTGTATCATTCTTCTAACATTTTGAGAAAACAAATAAGCCAGTCAACACAAAAGCATAGAATCCCAGACAAAAAAAAAAGGAATTCAGAATACGGTATTAGTGTGCTGCATTCATCAGAGTTTGTATACATGGCTGTAGAATATATATAGAATGCACACAACTTAATGCCCAGAGCATTGTTTTTCCATGTGAGAAGCATGTGGTGAATTTTTTTATTGGAATTTTTAGAATCTAACCTTAAGCTACCCTTAATTTCTTCATTCTTCATGTGATTTAAGCAAATATAAGCTTTAAGCCCATGCAACAGTATAGGGTACCATTGCATGTAGGCATTTACTGTTTATGGATTGTAGTTTCTACAGGTTTATGCATGTGTGAAATATTTATTCGGCCCAAAATGTGTGAAGAGAATGATGACATTGTTTCTCACTTACTGTTGCAGCTCAAAAAGAAGTGCTATCACACGTGTGTCTGATGATTACTATCCAGGGAACCCAACAACACAGACACTGCATGTGGCGGCTGTGGCTTATAACAGCATATTCTTTGGTGAAGTTGTCGTCCCAGATTGGGACATGTTCTATGTATGACATGGTCCTCTAATTTTATGCCTACTAACTGCTTAATAATTCTACTATGTAATTTCTTTAAAAACTTTCAGAGCCTCCATAATTCAGCTGAGTTTCATGCAGTTGCTAGAGCAGTTGGAGGTTGTGGAGTCTATGTTAGGTAAGCTTATTTTACCTATGCCATAAATTCTCCAAATTCTCTTGACATTTTTTGTCTATTCGTTCCTTCACCTTGAAAATTGCCTTTAACTGCCTGTAGTAGTATCATTCTGCCAATTTTAGATTACCTTTTTGAAAAGCTTCTAATATTTGACATTACATTTTTTCTGTTTCAACTGTGCCTTCCCTGGACAGTTGTCCTGCTCAAAAACAAAATTGCAGTTGCACAAATCTTAATATCCTCTTGAATGTGCAACATTATATTCCTTAGGCAAAGATTGTCCCGAAATAGATCTTTTTTTATTTGGCTCTCAGTTGATTCAAATGGTTCAGTTGACAGCTGCATAAACCTAACGGAAACACTTTTTCCACTTCATCATCCTACTGTGTAACTTTTTATATTTTACCTTGGGATCTACGAGGACATTGTAAACAGTGTGAATCTGTACTGATATACATGTGCAAAGATTTATGACGAACCGTGGTATCATTGATATTTTACTTTGCTGGTGCAATGTACCACTTAGCGATTGATGGTTAGCTGAACACTGTTGTTTTCACTTTCTGATTTTTTTTTCTAGAAATGATTCATCCTAAATACTATTTTTCATACACCATGTCTGACGACAGTGATAAGCCCGGTCAGCATGATTTCAAGATACTTAGAAGGCTTGTACTTCCCGATGGATCAGTGCTGAGGGCCAAATACCCGGGGAGGCCATCAAGAGATTGTTTATTTAATGATCCAGTTATGGACGGAAAAAGGTATTTTTCTCTATTGTAAATAATGGGTTTTTAAGATTATGATTTCTAAAATTTCTCAATCAGCCTCTTTATATGTAAAACCGAAGTCTGCTGAAGATCTGGAACCTGAACGAATTTACTGGAATTATTGGAGTCTTCAATTGCCAAGGAGCAGGAAGCTGGCCTTGTCTGGAGCACACTGTCCAAAGAGACATTATCTCTGACCTATCTGGACAGGTCTCTCCTACTGATATCGAGTATTTTGAAGAGGTCTCAGGGAAATCATGGATAGGAGATTGTGCAGTCTTTTCCTTCAACACAGGTATTGTTGATACTGCTAAACCACATTCATAGAAGATATGTAACTAGACGCTGTCCAAAGCGTCTCTGGTCATAAATCGTAATTAATTATATGACTACATAAATTATGATTATGGGAATAAAATGTTAGTGTAGACCTGTTTATTTTATTTGTGAGCATGGATATTGCACAACACTTGTGGTACTGTTTCATCGGCCTTAGCATTATTCTAGTTTTGTACATCAACAGGGTCCCTGTCTCGGCTACCAGTGCAAGAATCGTTCACGATCACGTTGAACACATTGCAATGTGATGTGTTTACTGTGTCTCCCATTAAGGTTCGCTATTCACTTGTTTCCTTACCTCTTGTAATCCGTAGTGTAACCCATAATATACATGTATCTTGGACTTCCAGTTAACAAATTTTTGTGGTGAGGTTCACAGGTTTACCATCAGAAGATTAAGTTTGCTCCCATTGGATTGATAAATATGTACAATGCTGGAGGAGCTATTCGGGCAGTTGAAGTTTCTAAAGATTCTTCTAATCATAGAATTGTCATCAAGGGAAGAGGAGCTGGTCTTTTCGGGGCATATTCCGATCCAAAGCCAAAGTTTTGCTCTGTGAACTCTCAAGAACATGAATTCGAACATAGAAGTGAAGATTATTTCTTTACTATACCCACTGGTGGTACAAGCTCATGGGATATTACCATTCGTTATTGAGGCTTCATTTTTGCTTTTAGCCAAGATTCATTCAAATCCAAAGAAGAAAGACGACTGAAGAAATTGTAGCACCTAGACTGGAAATGTTCTCAATCGAACCAATGGTGTGTACATAATGAACTACTAATTTTGGAGTGTTTAGAATTGTCGGCCTACAAACAGGCCTATCAAACAGTCCATGAACGCAAACGGGCAAGCTATCAGCTTATCCTCTTCTGCCAGAGAGCTAGTTTCCTCTACTGAATGCACATCAGAAAAGGCAATCCTCCTACACTTTGTTGATCAACTCCTTTTCTTTGTTTCGAAATAAATTTTGTTCCTTGGAGGAAGTAAAAAAGAACCAGCCACTCTATTCCCGCCAACCAGTAACTCAACTAGCTATATATATATATTCACTGCCGAAATAGTTTTAGATTTTCCAACCGAGCCTTGTTTGGGTGTGTGGGCCTATGTGCTTCTTTCATTCAGGGCTGCATTTCAACCGAGACTAGTGAGTTCAAGTACTTGGTCTAACTTCGTAGCTTGATCTGCCTTAGCCACCCAAGCCTGATGCTGATTATCTTCTAATGTGTGCAAAAGAGAAGCTGATTTTTAGAAATTTGTTTGTAGACATGTCTTCTTGAAATCATCCAACCTAAATGATTTCCATTTTTTTTTTTTTGGG
>CM042186.1:123543-143541 GCA_023539305.1 Ilex asprella | reverse complement strand
AAAAAAAATTGCCTAATTTTTTTAAATAATTATTAATTTATTATTATATTAATTTTATTTAAACGGATAAACGAATGATAAATAAGTTGACCGAACTCGTCCAAACACAACGCATTTATTAAATGTGTTTAACGGTTCAATCCGTTTACCACCCGAACCCGTTAAAGTTTCACTCAAACTCACCTAATTCGTGTCGATTAATCATATTGTGTCGAACTTTGACAGGCCTACTTTCAATGCTCACTCTACACTGTCCCGGATGAATCAAAACTTGAGGGTCCTTTCCCAAACTTGTCTCGTCGTCACTAAACTCTTAACAATATCTTGATGTGTGTGAAAAGCCAGATTTTTAATTATATCTGTTCCTTGAAGAGTGCCGAGAGCTTTGGATTTAATTCCAGCATCTTCTTCAATTTTGTTTGTGTATTTTTTTTTCCCGGTGGTAGGATAGGATGGAGTTTATGGTTCTCTGGGTAAGCCCGGTCCCCAAATACAAGTATCACGTGCATATCATCAATAACAAATAAGCCTAGTGAATTCCACTCAATTTGATATGCGGTGATTTTTAAAAATTTGTTCGATATTGAAATAGTGGAATGTTCGCTTTAACCCAAGGAATATTTCAAGTGATAATTAAGACAAACTATAAACTGAAACATCTTGAATTCAAATATTGACAGTCACATAAGGTCAAAATATAAAAAATTGTTTCTCATAAATATTCTAATCCCCACCTGAATACTCTATATTTAACCAGACCAGAGAAAAAATTAATCGAAGTACACATGAACTTGTTCAAACCCTCTTAACCATTGAAAATATATATATATATATATATATATATAGATACATATATATTCTCTTTACATTTGCCAGCCACAAAACAAAAGAGAGTCTTAATGTTGGTGCCAACAGTATGCTTTAAGCATGACAGTCCGTTTTCTAACTTTTGGAAGATCTTACTTGTGCAAATTACTTTTGGAGAGCTTGTCATGGCTGCCACCAAAAAGAAAGAGAAGACATTAGCCTTCTAAAAGACGAAATTTGTCCATCAACTTCTGAGAACCAACTTTACTTCTAAGTTCCATGAATTTCTTGGGATACTTTCTCCTAAGCAACCAAGGTTGTAAGAGATCAAATGAGACAATTGTTTTACATCCAATAAACCAGCAATCCGTAGCTCCTGTACTAAGTGTCATCTCCCACTTAGTTCTCTTGAAAAACATCTCCAAATGTGGTTTATCCATTCGAGTGGTTTTGTAGTATAGGTTTTGAAGGCCTTGTATTTTTTTTCCTTTGTGTTGCAAAACTTGTTCGCAACATCGTAAGCCAGGCTACATTCACAGGGAAGTGTTCTGATCATTATTCCACTATGCTTGCTTCTCCTCCAATGTTAGTCATGGTATGGTAGTGTCACCAGCCCCATTTTGCCATGCACATCAAACCCAACTACCTTGTAACCTGAATACAACTTGCTCCCTTCGTTTCAACCAAATTGATCCAACTCTCCAGATCCTTGATGACTCCATGGCCGAACCACGTCAGAAATTGCACTTGGATAATACTACTACAATTAATAATTGTTGTCATAAATTCATCCACTCCTAAGCGGTTTCTTATGACCCAACACTTCATGGGCTGTATCACGAAGCTAAAACTACTAAATAGAAGCACCCTTTATCATTCATCAAGAAATATCACAATCATTATTCATGGTGATAATCATATACAGAGAAATCATTATAGAGCAGAGAGCCATTTTCATAGTGGAGCATATAATAGCAAAGACCACAGAAATAGCAAGGATGCTCTGTGGCCCACTTGTCATCAATTGTCACCTTTTCTGCTCTATAGATCTTGCAAACAGAGCACTTCCGGAAACGTAATTTTACTTGAAATGTGACTAATGGGTAAGCTGCTCGGTTCTGTACATCCTCTGGATGAATCAACCTCATGTCCCTTATTACGATGATATGCTTGCAATCCCCCTTGTTACAAGTAGTAGTGGTCCAAGAAAACAAAAACATTAGAGCAAGGCATCCACACGTAAAAAAATGCATGACATGAATCCATATTCTGGAGAAAATCTTTATACAACACAAAAACAATGTGGTGGCATTAACTAGCATGAAAGCAAGTGATACAAAGTACCAAAAAACCAGAAAGCAAGTGGTGGAAGGGAATACCTGGTGACAATAAAGATATCCAGCACCAAGTCGAAATTTTAGGTCACAAAAACGCATTTGGTGCATGTCAACAGCTTTAAATTTAGGCAACTGTGGTTCAGTGTCACTGCCTAAAATTGACTTTTGCTTCTGTTGTAGTTCACCAGATACGATGCATTCCCATTTTTCAAGTGCTTCATTTTTAGAATTCTTGAGCCAATTAAGTATGGGCTCACTGTAGTCTATAGCAGAGGACTCCCTCAAATCATTACAAAAAAGATCCTAGAAGAGAAATAGCATTCAGTTGGACACAGCAACAAGCTATATTTCTTAAGGTAACAACAATTGAGTTCATGTAGAATTTACTTCAATGAGGAAGTAACCAGAAGAATCATGCTGCCCTGCTTTTTTCATAACCTCATCTGTCAAGCAATATATCTTGTCTCTAAATTCGGTCAAGAATTGCCGTCCAAGAACCAAGAATTCTTGAGTCTATGAACAATTTCACAAAACCATCAATAGCCAAAGGGGAACATAAGTCAATTCAAAGAACAATAGAAAATAAAACTTTTGCTACCCTACCAATAGAAGTAATGGTACCAAAGGAGATACCATGGTGAAAGATGAAACAATTTAGGTCAAGTTACTGCTTTTCAAGTTCGAGTCATAACTCAAAAATGATTGACCAAAAAAATACATGTTTCAAAGGTAAAGGAAAACATTTTAAAGGCTATTTGTGATCGGCATACCATTTTAATTATGATCTATTACAATATCTATAATCGATCGCGACATTTATAATTGATCGAATAATCTCAAAGAGTTATAACTTAGCAGTTAAATTTTAATTTTCAGTACAATCTCTTTTTGACATCATAGATTTACCATTATTCTAATTGCAACTCTTAGAATTTTTTATTAAACTACATCACTTAATACATTTTTAGGTCAAAATTTTCAAATCTCAAAAGTATTATTCAAAATATAAAGGTACTGATAAATTTTAAAAATATTTTAGTGGGGGGAAATTTTAAAAATCTTAAATTTTTTAAAATTTCAAACATACTTAAAAAAAAATAGGATTGCACTAAGGATAGTTGCCCCCACTGCCCACTGCCCCCAGTGTAAATCTGCTCGTCTCCCATCATCATACTTCCTAGCAGCATGGCCCCCAATATAATTACACCCATAAATAGCATGTTTAGATATATTTCTAAAAAGTAAATCTTTTATCTCGTAGTTGTTATTGCTTCCTCAAGAGAAAATCACTTCATCTTCACCATTATATTCTCCCGTCTTACCAATAGATTTCATCTATAATAGGGCAAAAATAAAAATCAGTTTTTTGATGGAATGGTAACG
The DNA here is from genome assembly GCA_023539305.1 of Ilex asprella. Classification (NCBI taxonomy): domain Eukaryota; kingdom Viridiplantae; phylum Streptophyta; class Magnoliopsida; order Aquifoliales; family Aquifoliaceae; genus Ilex; species Ilex asprella. Next base: position 140,014 of record CM042186.1, on the reverse strand, counting down.
CACATTGAAATCTACTTTTGACATAGGACATGATTCAATGGCAACTTTCATAGTAGATTTAAATTTTCTAAGTATATACGAGTCCATAAGGCACAAGTCTAGCTAGCACTCTTTAAATCTAAAGCATCCAAAGCAATAACCAGGAGTTAATAGAAAGTAAACAATAAAATGGTATCAAGTTCTACCATTGAACTAAGATGACAAAAATAATGCCATAATTTTATCCTGCAATAGAAAAACAGTGATCTACTGCTTGCCATAAAATCAAAAGATGAAATCCTCCGGTATGGACTAATAAGAACCAAAAGTGATCAATACTGAAATGCACTTTTACCTTTGCTGATGTTCGTCTGTTGTGGTAAACCTCGACACAAAGAGAAACATCAGGATAAAGCAGCGGCACATGTTCACGTGTGTTTGATGACCTCACCTGATATGCATATGAGAGGTAATCAACCATTTGAACAGCCAAATTCGCTAAAGAAGAAGATGGAATAATAAATTTTTGGGTGACAAATTAAGATGATCAAAAGCGACGGTTTGCAGATGAAATGTTACTATAAGTTCTTTAATTATCTTCTATATTCGAATCTAGCAGGCAGTACACCCCCAAAATAATAAAATCCAAACAGGTTTCCAGCTTTCTGACATAAAGACAGGTATGGCCCGTATGGGGTCACTAATACAAAATGCAAGGAAACAACTATAGGCTAATTGAAACCATTCATTGAAAAAAAGTGAAATTCCGATCTTCTGGAGTTCAAACTGTAGTAAACAAAAAACATTATGGTGATTACAAAGCATCGCCAATCCATCATTACATTGGTGTCAACATTCACATGGATGCTTGTTGATTTCTTTCAAAATTAATCATCAACTACACGCTATTTAATGGTAATATGAAGGCCTTATCCTAGTAGCAAGAATCTGCAGGCACATCATCACGCTACTAGTAACAGTCAAAAGCATATAAGCCAATAACATCAGAGCCTGATATAACATAACCCAAAACTTTAATAACTACAAAGTGTGTGGATGCCAAAGAGATGCAAACCCTCCTGCAGCTAAAACCAGCTAAAATTCTAGAATATTGTTCAGACTTCAAAAGTCTTGAAGAGCTAGAAACAAAGGGCCGTCCTGTTTTTGGGGCACATTGGTTGATGACCAACCTTTTATCACATTTCCCGTCGCCTACATACCCCATCCAGAATACAGAGGAAATTGAGGTTTGTTCTAAAAGATAGATTCCAAAACTATTTGATCTAACATCCTTGCAGAGTTGCCAGAATAGAAGAACAGTCAAGAGCACTCAGAACTTTGGAGAATATGCAATAAAATCAGATAGTTGCATTGCAGAGAATCATGGTTTATAATGCATCACAAGGAATATTAGACACAGCCAACAAGGATAGGACTTTTTTCCGGTAAACCTTTGTTGAAGAACTTATAGACTTGAGTGATGTCACCCTCTCATTTTTCTCCGAGAATATAGATGCACTTTCATTGATCCTGCAACTTCCACTGGACGAAGGTAAAACCCAGAGGTCATCATTATAGGACATTAATCTGCCACGCTTACCCAATTCAGGTAGAGAGTGAAAAAGAGACGCCGATGACTGTGTACCATGCATTCAGGAAATACTTACTTGAATGAATGCAACCTCGCTGCTGCTTTATTTTCATCTTGTTTTTGTTTAATTCTCGCAAGTTGCTCCACCTTAGCAATATAACTTCCCTGAACAATGCAAAAGAGAGGATATAGTGAGGCAGCATTTAATAGTTTCAAAGACCGTGAATGGTATAACCATAGTTATCAAAATCGTACGATTCGTGATTCAATTCATACAATTCGGTTCGATACAAGTACAAAACGATTCGTACCTTATATGAGAATCATTTTAGAATTGAATCGCACCTGAACCGTACGATTTGATTCGTATTGCACAAATCACACAATTCAATCATTTTTTTTAAAACCAAAATTTTTGGCAAAACAATATCGTCTTATCCGTTTAACAGTAAAATGACGTCATTTTGTTTGCAGAGGACCCAGGCCCTAAAAAAAACTCAATCTCGTCGTCTAAAGCTCACCTTGCGTTGTCTAAGCTAAAGGTCATGGCTAACGCTCTCACATCATCGATTAATTTTTGCTCTCAATTCTTTCATAGGTAGTTTATTAGGTTCTAATTTTTTGTTTCAAAATGTTGGTTGTATGATTTTTTCCGATCAAATTTCTTATTTATTCTTTTTTCATTTATATTTGTAACCTAATCTATACTGAGTGTCACTATTTTAGTTCTTGAATAACCATGGTTCTTTAATGAATTTTTTTTTTCAAGCTGTTGAATTTGAAAATGGTTAAGTAAAAGATGAAAATGAAGCAAAAGACTAGTGTTTTTCATCCAGACGACGTGATTATGTCAATTGATTATTTTTAGAAAGCAATAATGTTCAATATTCAATATTTTGTCTATTTTAAATATGTAGTATTATTTTTTATTTTTGTTCAAATTTTGTGTCGAATCTTACGATTCACGATTCAATATGATTCACGGTTCTCAAATGTAGGATTCCGATTCACGATACAAATTGTGATTTGACAACTATGGGTATAACCACAACTAGTTGACATATAGCCACAACTACATTGATCAAATTCTTTTTAGCTTTTATTCTAAAGTTGTAGGCAATAATCCAATGCTCAAACTATACAGCCAAAACATGTTAGTATAACACCTCAACTAGACAACTTAGCTCAACAAAGCCTTGTCACAACTATTGGGAGTCTGCTACATAAATCCTTTTTTGGCTGTGTGACCTATCAAGGATAATAGTTTTTGTTAAACCATAGACTATTATATCCTTTTTTACTATCTCATTTAAAGTTAATTTCGGTATCCCTCTACCCCTCACATTAATATCCATAGGTATCACATTACTGCTTCTCCCTGGTGGATCTTCTATAGACATGTTCAGATCACCCAGGTCGATTCTTTCTTAGTTTAACACCTAACAATATCAAAATATAGAATAGCCCCACATAAATATTTCCACATCAAATAATCGAATTTCATGGTTAATTAAGGCATAAATGCAGCAGCATAGGGCAAAAATTCTCCACCAAATACAAGTAGTTAAGGAAACATCAAAACCAAGTTATTTAGTTGACCCATATAAAAATTTCCACAATCACACAATAAAAGAAACCTAATTATACTAACTGACATCATAACTGAACAACACAAATAGAGATGCACGCCCAAGCTAAGGAGCATACATTGAGGGTATGACTCTTCTGATTCATGCGTCTCTTTCTCTTCCTCTTCTTTAAGGTATCTTCACTCAATTCTCGATTATCACCAGTTCTAAGAGGAGAGCCATTTGAGGACATAATCGAAGTTGAAACATCCCTTTCTCTTTGTGAGCTTTCCGAACAAGCATGTTCATGGCTTGATATTCTGCTATCATCTATTCTCCTGAAATTAGTATTAAAAAAGCCAAATATGTTTGGAACTTTACAAGCAGTTAAACTGAAGGTGCATCACACAATGGAAATAGAAGTATTGGCGAAGAATAATGTCTGACAACTACAAAAAAAAAGCTTATAAAGTAACAAATGGTGAAGAGCATGACTACCAAAGTATGGGTTACAGATAGTGTCACATACAATAGCATATAGGAAGTACAAGCAATTCCGTATAGCAATACACCTTATCCTTCTAGTGTGGCTGAAACTGGAATATACTTGAATTAAATATGTAAGAGGATCCGCGCAACGATTTCTACGAAATACCACATCAACAGAACTAAGACATCCCAAGGATACAAAACTAACCTCACTGTGTTTTTAATCCTTTTGTTCAGTTTTATTTCCCTTGAGCAAATGCCATCCCGCCCATCCCTACTATCCATTATATACAAAAATTCTACCAGACAAATGAAGGTTCTTTTTTTTTATCAAAGACAAATGAAAATTCACTGGATGAAATTTGAAGGACTATCACAGTAAATTCGATTCATCAGAGTGAGCCTGAAGCAGAAATGAAAACCTGATAAATTTTTTACTATATTTCCTATGAGACCTACTGTCAGATTTTTAAAGGCACTCCTAAGTTTGTCAAAATCAAACAACAGGTTTTAGTTCAAAATATATGAAGTTCTGATCACTAGTCCACAAACAGTTCCCATCTTAAAGTTTTTATACTCATAGAGTTTAAGAGTCAACTGATACAAATTACTGTTCCAAAAAATTGCAAAGATAGTGATCAAAAAGTTTAGGAAATATACATACGTACAGAGCAAGTGAGCAGCATATCCAAATTGTTCAATACACAAGAAGAAGAAAAAATGGATACAAGAGATTAAGCAGTTGCCTTATATTGCCAGAGCGACATTTCATGGCAGACATATATGTGTGAGAATTTCCCAATGCAGTAAATCCCTAAAATATCCAGGGAGTATAAGCCACACAATGCTACTAAGTAGCTTAAAATGATGAGTAAAATTGCAAAATAACGTAACAGAATCATATTTTCTAACCCTGCGTTCACGTGCTCTTCTGGAACTTGTGAAGAATGTCCTACCTCACCATCCTGCAATCACCCCCCAAAAGTTTGTGATGCAAACCCCTTAGAAATACAAAAAGAATATAAGCCACGTACCTTGAATGCTTCCTTGAAAGCCTTATTTACCAACTCTTCCTCAGTAATAATTTTAAGCTCATCAACTCTGTGAGGCATAAAGGGTGAAACTTTATAGCATAAAAAGTTGTAACAACCATACTCAAAAGCATGCATACAGCAAGTAATCAACTGTAAAGGAGAGTGAACAATTGAAGTTTATGCTCGTCATAGGTTCATTGATTTAACACCTGTTGGAGACTATAATTACATCAATTTTTTGGAGAGAGAGAGAGAGAGCACAGAAGGATGAGATTTCTTTCAAAAAAGAAAACATTCAGAGGAATGAATTTATTTTTTTCAAAAAACAAAAAGCAAAGCCAAGAAAAGAAAAGCAAAGAAGCCCACCCCAACCTGATATAATTGAGAGGTAAAGAGCCATCTAAGTAATCAATGCTTAGCACGCCCTTTTCAGTAAACCATTCACATCCTCATTAGCCCATCAAAGGACCCAACTCACCTCCAGCCAGACCGGCCCAATAATGCATACAAATCTCCAACCTCACAGATCATATATCTGTGTTGCAAAGGACCCAGACTTGTTGATCTAGCCCGACCAATGCCCAAAGAAGAGCACCGATCATCTAAGACATCAGAGAACTCCAACCCATTACCAATGTTAAACCTTCTGGGAAAGCAAAAAATCTCAACTTTGATGGCCCAACATACGGCAGATAGAAATTAGATGAAACAAAAATGGTTTATCCGCAAGCAAAAAGGTAAAACTTAAGTTTCCTTTGTAAACAAGGGTTCACCATCGCAAAAGTGGGATAGCCACTCATTAGAGCTGCTCTTAATAGCATGCACGTTCTAGCAATGAAGATGATTCAAACCAAGACAGTGGATGCAGCCGTGGCGTGATTAGAGTGGTAGTGATAAAATAAAACATTTTTTTCATCATGGAATTTTTTTTTCTCTGGTAGACATCATCCAAAGTTTTAAAATACCACTTTAAACTTTTAGATTGGCAACTTATGATATTCTTCCAGTTCAATTGCTTGCTCACAGCAGAAGAAACACTATATTAACAACTCAACGGTCCTCAATGGAAATATGATTGGTCGTCTATTCATTATTTTGCAGGCAGCTTCAAAGGTGGTGTTTTGATTGGTTGCTTTCAAGGAAATAAGCTTAATGTTCACTTCTCACTCATATCACAAACTGTAGACACCATGAGACATCACTATACCCACATTTTTTTGGGGTATTCTTTTTCCATCAAACTGCATTTTTTGGTTTTCTTTTCAAAATTCATTGGAACGTTCTCCGAGAAAGAGTTGAACAGAAAACTTACGAAATATCCTCGCCGCAAGGTTTAAACGAGTCTGAGGAAAGCTCCTCCACTTCCGCCTTGAGATCCTACATGAAACCAAAAGAAAGGCAATCAAATATTGGGTAAAAGGGCAAAAAAAAAAGCATCTTAAACAGGCATAAATAAAGTTATTTACATGTCGAATGTATAATTAATCACATTAAATAAGTTGCATACCCTACCTGAAGCTGATGAAACACAACAGACTCAAAGTCGGGAACTCGGGTGAGCGGACCCACCATGTCAGGGACATATATAGGGCCACCACGAGGAATTGAAACGTAAGTGGCGTCTCCTCCATCTTCAATAATGCAAAACTCTGGCATCCCCATTTTTATATTCCCAAACCTACAAGAAAATTAGGGATTTGATATTTCTGTGAAATCTTTTGCCTCTCATTGGAATGTGCAAAATGAAGAGCCAAAGACTCCAGACGGTGACTCAAACCCTTCCTCCATTGATAAGTTTTGGGTAAATTATTTTGATTAGATTTGGGTAAGTTTTTATGGAATAAGTAATATTATAATAGTAAACCTCATCACTAAGCTAGTTTGAGACACACGTTTTAATTCTATTTTTAATTATATCTCTATAATATTTCTCTATTTAACACCTAAAAAACATTAAATATTATATCTTACTATTAAACTTGAATGAGACTTTCTCCATATAAAATACTAGAAATTACCCATACCTGAAGGCATTGCATTAAAAAAAAAATTAGAAGACATACCAAATAGAAGAGTGTCAAATTAGAAGACATACAAAATAGAAGAGAACTAAACATTGTGGAATTTACATTTCATAACATCACCATTCACTATTTCAACATTCAACCATTTATTCAGCTACATTACCATCAACAACATATTATATGAGTAATAATAAAAAAAAAACAACAAATTACATGTAGCTAATACCAAATTTACTTTGCATCAGCCACCCAACTCAATCAAACACCAAAGTTATTTTCTTTTTACTCACTCAAACATCAACATCAACATCAACTTTATTTTTTTCCCCTACATTGTCATGGCACCAAAACAGAACAGGTATAGATGCACACCCAAAATCATAACTGTACAAATGTTAATTATTGAGATTTACTTCATAGATCAACGACATATACAATTATTCTAAAATGTCACATTCCTAATGCACAAAATTTCAAAAACAAAGAACAAAAACCAACCCAAATAATTACAAGAAATTTGAAAAAATAATGAATTTAAAATTAAGGTCCCGTTTGATAACATTTTCGTTCTTCGTTTTTCGTTTTAATTTTGATTTTTAGAGTAAATAAGAAAAAAAAAACTTGTTTGATAACCGAATTTTTTTTTCTGCCACCGTTTTGTAAACGAGGGGCGATTTTCAAAAACCAAAAAAATACGTCTTAGTTTTTCGTTTTACAAAAAACGGAAACGTTACCAAACGGGACCTAAGTAATCCAATTGTGTGTACACAATGGTGTCAATCTACAAGATTCTCTTGAATACACTCAACAGTCACAAACCCTTTCCTCCTATCACAATAAAAAATTCTCAATTTCACAACCTGTCTCACAATGGTCAAAAGACAAATAACAACCAACCATTTATGGTCATACAATGTATATTGCACACGTACAGTCATACAAAAAAAAATTCAATTCACAATATAAAAGGTATATTGTCAATTTCGCAAACCATGATGTATATTGCATACTTACAGTCATACAACAAACATACACCACATGAAACTCACCCACCAATTTTCATATTGAAATAATATCAAAGAGCTAGAAAAAAATAATAATTATAAAATAAAATCAGTCTAAAACTAATTTCCTTGATTCCAACTCTGTCACCCCTTGTTGTCCACGCTGAAGGCCACTCAAATTAAGTTGTGTTGAAACTCACCGTTGCCTTGAAATCAACACGATGGACCAAACATTGTCAAATTCAAAATCGTTATATAAAATCCGTGAGGATACCAAAAAAAAATAGAGACAAGCCAATAAAATTTAATTCACCTAAATAAAAAAATATCTAGGTGCAAACAAAAAGAGAAAGACCCTGGTGAGTTTTTCAAGGTAAAATAAACCAAATATCTTACATGTTACTATCTATCAAAAACATAAGTCACTTTTTAAATGAAAAGAAAAAAGTACATGTGTGTTGTGCTTGCGGAATAGTTTATCTCCCATAAGAGATAAATTTCAACTTCCTATATGTTTTATTGTATAGATATAGTAAGGGTAATTTATGCCTGGAAGCACGTTGCAATTTTTAAAAAAAAATCGAGCACTAAATTTGGGCACAAAATAATCAAGCATTGAACTGAAGTGCGTACTAAATTGAAAACCAAAATTGCATCTTTTAACACACCCACACTTTACATATACCAATATCATGATTTACCATAAACAAAACTTCCAACTCTTTGTAGCCCACCACTGTCAAAAATAACCCAACAATCATCCACACATCACAACCACATGGCTAACAAAGACAATGTAGCAAAATCCACTCAAGCATAAAATTTCCTATTCAAGCACAAAAAATTCCAATAATCATAATTCCAATCAGTAATATTGTAGCAAAATCCAACACTAATTCCAATAATATAGGTAATTAAAATTGTTAAGAATATTAGGGTAGTAAGTGTAAATTGTTAATAGTGTTAGGGTAGTATGTATAATTCTTATTATTGTAAGTTAACTATAAATACAATGATATATAAGAACTAGATCAAGCTTTTGACCTTTTTATTCCTCTTCAATATACTATGTTAATTCTTTACACTTAACATGGTATCAGAGCAAAGTTAATCCTAAATACAGTTTGAATAAATTAACCATACCAGTGGTAGTGGTACTGTGTTTGTCGGAGTACTGTTGTGGTGGTGTTGTTGGTGGAGGTACTGTTGTGGCGTCGCTTGTGGATTGGCGTAGTCGAAGATCGAGGTGGCCGTCGTCGTCGTCGTGTGGCTGTTGTAGTGGTTTGTCATTCGTTGTTGGTCATAACTGTGGTCGGTGATAATTGTTGTTCTGTGGTTCGTTGTTCGTTGTGTTACTGTCGTGCTCTTACTTGATGGTGGTGATAGTCGACTGGTGTGGTCGATGTTGGTGGTAATAGATTGGTGTGGTCGACAGTGTGCTGTTCATCGAGTTTTGGTGGTGGCTTCTGTTCTGCTTCGGTGGTGCTTCGGTGGCGTAGTCGACGGAAAATCTGGTTGTGTGGTGGTGCTTCGATGGTGTAGTCAACGTTGGCGGCTGAAGTGTTTGTGTCGTTGAGGCGGCGCAGCGAGCAACAGGGTTTCGATGGAAACCCTAGTAGTGGAGAAGAGGATCCTTAACGAGTCGGTTTAGGTCGATTTGGCTCAGCGGGTTTGGATTGTTCTTAAGCCCAGTCCAATTCGGTTCAGCCTAGCCTAGTTGAGATAGCTGGTCCAATCTAGCAGTAGACCAGTTCATCCAGTAAATCGGTTCAGACCCGGTTCTTCACCATCTGGTCCGGTTCAGGACCAGATCAGTTCTGGTCCAACTTTGTTCGGTCCTTCCATGGTAGTTCGCACCAGTTTAGTAGTGCATCACCTGTTTCCTGTCCGATTCAGACTTTCAGTCGGTTTTCTTAGGCCAGTTCAGGCCGGTTCCACCTGTTTTGTCTCCGGTTCAGTGGACTCCTTTGGTTCGATTCAACGGATTCCTTTGGTTTGATTCAGCGGTTTAGTGGACTCCTTTGATCCGGTTCAGCGGTCTAATAGAGTTCTCTAGTCCGGTTCAGTGATCCAGCAATGTTCTCTTCTTCGTAGTAGGTGATTCTTGTCCGGTTCAGTGATCTAGTGTTTTTCTTTTTCTATTTGCTGCACTTATAGAACCCAAGCAAGACAATGGATTGGTTACTATTACACGAGAGGAATATGCTCAGTTCATGTCCCAGCAACAGGTTGTCCCATCTCCCTCCACTGCTACTTTTGTCCAGTCAGGTATTGCTTCTACTTGTTTATTGTCCTCCACTCACAGTCCTTGGATCATAAACTCTGGAACTTCTGACCACATGACTAGTGCATATGATGTTTTTTCTATTTATTAGTCTGTTACTTCCACACGTAATGTTACTCTTGTTAATGGTACTTGTTCTAAAGTTTCAGGTCTGGGGACTACTCACTTGAGTCCTGATATGTCCCTATCTTCCGTGTTATTTGTTCCTCAGTTTTCTTTTAGTTTACTTTCTATTAGTAAGATTACTCATTCTCTCAATTGTTCTGTAACATTTTATCCCTCTTATTGTGTCTTTCAGGATCTCAAGACAAAGAGAAAGATTGGTACGTGACATGAAGCTGGTGGCCTATATTACCTTGATTTTAATTCACCTACTCGGGCTCTACAGACCTCGTTGTCTCCTTTTCAATGATATTGTCGTCTGGGACATCCCTCTCTCTAAAATCTGAAGCGTCAAGTTCTCAGTCTTAGTTGTGTGTCGTCTTTGTCTTATGAAGCTTGTCAACTCAATAAGCATCACCGTGTGTCATTTCAGTCTAGAGTCAATAATCATGTATCTAGTCCATTTGAGTTGATACATTCTGATGTATGGGGTCCAATAAAAAATATTTCAATCTAATAAATATTCTTATTTTGTGTCATTTGTAAATAATTATTCTCGTGTGACTTGATTGTTTTTTATGAAAACTCAGTCTGAATTATTCTCTATATTTGAGACCTTTCATAAAGAAATAAAAACTCAGTATGGTTGTCGTATGCGTATTTTACATTCTGATAATGCTCGGGAATATGAATTTGATCCTTTTTCAGCTTATCTTAATAAAGTTGGCATTATTCATCAAATTTTCTGTGTTTACACATCTCCACAAAACAGTGTTACTGAACACAAGCACTGTCATTTGTTGGAAGTCACACGTGCCCTGTTATTTCAGATGAATATTCTCCGATATTTTTGGACTGATACTGTTCTTAATGCTTGTCATCTTATTAATCGTATGTCATTCTCTGTGTTAAATGGACAAAGTCCATATTCTGTCCACTTTTCTGGTAAGCCTTTATTTTTTCTAACTCTTAAGGTTTTTGGATGTGTCTGTTATGTTCACAATTTAGGTTCTGGGTTTGACAAACTTGACCCTCGAGCTACCAAATGTATATTTCTTGGTTATTCTCGCATGCAGAAGAGATATCGTTGCTATAATCCTTCTCTGCGCCGATACTTTACTAGTGTCGATGTCACATTTGAAGAATCTGTTCCATATTTTTCAGCACCTTCTCAGCCTTTGAATCTGGACTTTGGGTCATCTCCTGCACAACCATCTTTCTCCTCATCTTCAAATATTTCGATGCCTACTGTGTTACCATCTATTTTACCTCTCCATGTTTACTTTCGCCGTCCTCGCCCATCGACTGAGGTGCCCGTACCGTCTTCCTTGCCGCCTTCTGATCCTGGTACATCAGGTAATTTAGACTCTTTACATGTTGCTCTTCGAAAAAGTACTCGTTCGTGTGTTACTAATCATCTCATTGCTCATTTTGTTTCATATGATGTCTTGTCTCCTGTTTTCTCTTGTTTTACTTCTCAATTATCTACTATATCTATTTCTAAACATTTACAGGATGCATTATCTGATCTGGGTTGGAGGAAAGCTATGAAGGAGGAGATAGATGTCTTACGTCATAATGGAGCTTGGGATCTCGTTCCTTTACCTCCTGGTAAACGAACTGTTAGTTGTCGTTGGGTGTATACAGTTAAAAATCATCCGGATGTTTTGTGGAGCATCTCAAAACCTAACTTGTTACAAAGGACTTTACTCAGACTTATGGTGTTGATTATGAGGAGACTTTCTCACCTGTTGCCAAAATCTCCTCTGTTCGTGTCTTGATTTCTTTGGCTGCTAATCTTGATTGGCCTTTGTTTCAATTAGACGTCAAGAATGTCTTCCTACATGGAGACTTGGTTGAAGAGGTATACATGGAACAGCTACCTGGGTTTACTGTTCAGGGGGAGTATGGTAAGAGTATATGTCGATTAAAGAAATCTTTGTATGGTTTGAAGTAGTCACCGAGGGCATGGTTTGGTAAGTTTTTAGATGCAGTTTTAAAATTTGGTCTTCTTCGATGTCAGACAAATCATTCTGCGTTTCATAGACAGACAGATGCTGGATATATTCTATTGGTGATCTATGTAGATGATATTATTACTGAAAATGATTCTAAGGGGATTGCCAAGTTAAAAATATTCTTGCAGGACCGATTTCATACTAAGAATTTAGAAAAACTCAGGTATTTCTTGGGTATTGAGGTGACTCGATCTAAACAGGGTATTTGTTTATCCTAGAAGATATATGTACTTGACATGCTAGAGAAAGTAGGTTTGCTTGGTGACAGACCTATTGATGTTCCTATGGATCCGAATCAAAAATTTTTAATGGATGATGGTGCGTTGTTTGAGAATCCGGGTCTGTATCACAGATTGGTTGGGAAGCTTAATTATCTCACTATTACTCAACCGGATATTTTTTATGCAGTCAGTATAGTAAGTCAGTTCATGGGGTGTCCTAGAGTACCACATTGGGAGGCAATTACAAGTATTTTGCGATATCTCAAACGAGCTCCTAGACTTGGACTGTTATATCAAGCTAATGAACATCTTAGAGTAGAAGGTTTCTCAGATGCTGATTGGGCTGGCTCTCCTTATGATCGGAGATCAACCACGGGTTATTGTACTTTCTTAGAAGGTAACGTTGTCTCATGGCAAAATAAGAAACAATCAATGGTAGCAAGATCTAGTGCTGAGGCTGAGTATCGGGTAATGACGCATACGATAAGTGAGTTGACTTAGCTACTACACTTCCTCCAGAAAATTGGGTTTCCAGTTCAACCTCTTTCACAGTTGTTCTGTGACAACCAGGCAGCTATCCATATCGATGTCAATCCAGTGTTTCACGAGAAAACCAAACATATTGAAGTTGATTGTCACTTTATTCAAGACAAGATAGTAGCTGGGGAGATTACGACTTCATTTGTGAAATCTGAAGATCAACTTGTAGATATATTTACCCAAGCATTCAGTCGTACACGTCTTACAGCGATTTATTCTAAGCTTGGATTATATGATATATATAGTCCAGCTTGAGGGGGAGTATTAAGAGTATTAGGATAGTAGGTGTAAATTGTTAATAGTGTTAGGGTAGTATGAGTAATTCTTATTATTATAAGTTAACTATAAATATAATGATATATGAGAACTAGGTCAAGTTTTTGACCTTTTTGTTCCTCTTCAATATACTATGTTAATTCTTTACACTTACAAAAACAATCACTCAAAAGACAACTACTATGAATACATAGGCAAAAACCTCGAATTATGATTTCTTCGGCATGATCTACTTGGAATAACCCCCTCAAATGTCTGAGCAAACCCAAAAATATCAATCATCATTTAGCAAATAAAAGTAAAAGATAGAGTTTAAATTGTATGTGTTTGAGAGAGAAAGAAGCAATGTGTGTGTTTGCACAAAAGAGGAAGAAATTTTTTTTTGGGGGGGGATGCGCGTACGTGTGAGTGAGAGAGAAAGAGAGAGAAGTAAAAGGGATAGAGCAAGGTCTATGTGTGTGTGTGTGTGTTTCCACAGAAAGGGGAGAAATTGGGTGAGGGAGTTACCAAAACGGAGAGAAAGGCAAACAAAAGGTAGGGGTTTGCAGAGATGACAGAGAAAAGTCAACCAGCGAAAAAAAAAAGACAGAGAGAAATGTTAAGTTTGGAAGTGTAAGGGAGAGAATGGAGAAGGATTTAACAATGGTGCAGTAGCACAGGTATGTGACGCAGTATTTATGAAGAACAAAATAAATAAGAACAATAGTACAATGTATTCCAGTCCTAAATACTTTATGATAATGGGAAAGAATACATTACCAAATGAAAAGTCACCCAATAAACCTCAACCTAATTAATCCAAGTCTTAGAAAATAAATTGATTTTTTGGATATGTAACTATAAAAAAACAACTACAAAAAATCCACAAAAAACAGACAACAAAACACCGAAGAGACTAAAAATTTATTTACGCCTCTAGGACTCAAAAGTTTTGTCAGACCTAGAACCACCACAACAAATGAAAATAAACAGATCAAATCAATAACCATAAAAGAACTTTTTACTTTAGCTTAAATTCTTAAATTATGTCGATAGTTTAATTTTTTACTTTTGATGGATAGTTTCGCTAGCATATCAAGTGCACCACATATTCGCCTAATTATTCGGAATCAAAAAATACACAATAAACAATTTAATGAATAGTTAATCAATAGAAACATGAATTAATTAATTGAAACATGAATCTATTGTGTGTTAGATGCTCAAACAAACACAATATATTGTAAATTCAAATCTCATACAAAGGCCAATTTGAAAAACCTCAATTCTAGGCATAAAAATCAAACTGAATTCACAAATCCAATCGAACCTAATCAAACCGAGTTCACAAATTAAAATTGAATCTAATCAAACCGAGTTCACAAATCCAAATTGAACCTAATCAAACCGAATTCAAATCGAACATAATCAAAACAAATCCAAATTAAACCTAATTAAACCAAATTCAAATTGAACATAATCAAACCAAGTTCATAATATCAAATTGAACAAAATCCAATAGTGTGAGTTTGTGTTCTAGTGCAACTATAGCAACCATCATCAAGTATATAGCAAACAAAATATGTTTCCCAAATTCAATGGAGCAATATTACAAACACCTAGTGCAACTATAACAACCATCATCAATTCCAAAATTAGTTCAAGCTCAATGTGAAACTCAAATCACCTTTCTACTTCCACTAGGTTCCATGGAAATTACATAACAAAAATCCCATTCAAAACAAAATCAAAGAGCTGCAAAAGCAAAGACTAAAATAAATAAAAGTAATTATAAAATAAAATCAGTCCAAAGACTATGAATTGAAAATCTACAGTCAAACTTTTATGATAGATACTATGCAGTTGTAATATAAAAGGGACAGCTGGTAAACTTTAATCGTTGGAGTTTGGAAACATTAATAAAGTGCATTATGAAAACACAATTGATTAGGTATCTTAAATTAGAGTAGATACCTTCAAAGGTCAGCAGCAAGGAATGTCCCAGGCCCCTTTTAATTGCCTTGAAAAAAATTCCATCATCAAAAGCTGAATGTGATAATGCTTAGACATTCATCTCTAGCGAAATGAGATAAACATGCACTACAATCACATTCTATTTAGAATCTAAACTTGTAAGTCAAACAATGCATTATAATCACGCACTTAATCAAAGGATATCATAAACTAACACCAACCAAATAAAATTACGGTTCAACTCATACTATATGCTATGACAACATAAAAAGAAAGTGTTTACCCAAACTTGGCAAGCAATAGAGCCCATTAAGTGTTGTACCATTTGAAACAAAATTGAAGCCCCAATCCTTTTAGCAACAGTTAAAACAAAACCCACAAAAAGACCATAAAAAGTAAAAACCACGAAGTAACTAAGTAACAATAACTATAAATATAAAACCAAATTTCTTAGAAAGTACAATATAGCACCTCAAAATCAAAAACTACCATGAAATTCCAACAGAGTGACAATCGAATTCTAACGCTGGTATAAAAAATTCTACACATCAAGTTTCTCTATATACACATATCCTCCTATTGCCGTAACCCAAACCGAAAATTTTCACCACCTGATCACCACCATATTGAGTAACACCCAACCTCAAATCCATGATTGCAACGAACGGGAAAAATTAATTGTTAATAGGCGATGCAAAATAAAGAAAAATAGGGAAAAACATATAATGCAAAAAAAAAAGCACGAGGAAGACAAAAAAAATACTGTCTTCATAAATTTTTATGAAACTTGGAGTTGTGATTGCAAATATTCAAGTAGGGTCTAAAGCGGAACTCAGTCATATTCATGTATAATTACCACCATTTCACTTCAACATTTTCTATCCAAACCATTTAGACAATGGTGCCCTTGTTATTGTAATATAATTGAGAAAAGTAAGTATTATGTGAAAATAAAGGTTCATATTATTTTCTAGATGGCAGTATGTACATTTCCTAGAGATTTGTGTGGTTTTTTTACACTATGATTGGTTTGTGTCTACATTTGTTGTGATGTTTTAATCGAAGCTCCAGATAAAAATTCTTCCATATGGCTGGGGAGTTCTCCTTTTCAAGTGTTTCCTCGTCTTTGTCGCCTTTCTCGTACTAACAGTAACAATCCCTATATTACTTCTATAATTATGTCTTTCTTGGATTTGGCATGACTTCTTCATGTGCTTAATGGCCTAAATTGGGATTAAGTTGGGTTGTTTAAAGTACGGGTATAGATTCATCAAGTGAAGAATTCCATAGAACAGGTGGTGTGCATGCATATAGGAAGACAGAAAGAGAGAGCGAGGGAGAGAGAGAGAGGGAAATTGATGTTGAATGTGGGTTTGGATGGCCGGGGG
>CM042186.1:74454-104410 GCA_023539305.1 Ilex asprella | reverse complement strand
GGGAAGGAGAGGCCATTATAGTACAAGAAAGATAGAATATAAGAACTTGGGGGACCATGTTGAGTTTAGTACTAATGTAAGGGGCTATTTTTGAGATCTTTCAAGAATATCATCCAAAACAAAAGGGATAATATATAATTCAATTCTTCAATCTCAGGAGGCTATCTCCCCCAGACAATAAACACGTGGTGTCACCACATAATCACATCCAAATCTAGTCCATTTTTTTCTATTCTATGCTTGATAAATAGTTAAAAAATCAAATAATGTCACCAAAAATCCATGCAATTCTTTCTATTTCAAGCCAAAATAAATGAAAGGCCGTCGATAATTCATTTTTAAATTTCTAAACTTAACTAAACATATACTCTGGGATAGTAATAGGGAGTCATATAAGACCAAAATGGGTTAAAATATCACCAATGTAATTATAAGACGGGATACCATCCATCTCCATCAATCTCATATTAAATCGTAACAAACCTCAGTTTCCCTCCTTTGAGCATGCATGGAGGCCTCTGCTTTTGCATTTGCATATCTCCACTGCAGATAATGGTTATGAAGCAATTTCAAGGAATGTACTTCTTCTGGATGATTGAGAACCGTCCTTCCTTTCCTTGTATCTGCTCCCACTTTTATGCACGTGGGGTGTGGAGGCAGACAAAAGTTTCGCATCTTTGAAGAGTTTGTAGAGGCTCTGGAGAGAGCAGATGCTGTTTTCTCACTGTATTTGAGAGAATGCAAGAGGGAGGAGTGTTCAGAGCTTGACAGTGGCAACGTCAGAGAACGGAAGCAAGGGGAAGCAGAGAACTTCGAAGATTCACATTCACTGATGTGAGCGGTGCTGCAACTTCTCTCTTCTAGCAATCTGGTTGATACAGTGGGTAACATATCCACCTCCGGCAAGGAAGAGCGCAAATCTGACAGAGAACATGCCTTGATTTTTTGGATGGGAACAGGGGAATTACTACACGAAATCAGCTGACTAGTGCCAGTGACCGAGCCTGAATTTTTTAATGTTGCAATTCTAGCGAGATGCTGCGCAACTACTTGGTCATCATCGTCATCGAGACCCACTGTAAAATGATTTCCAGGAACAAATGTGGCTTGTGGGCATGAATTGCCACTGACCCCGATGTCCAAATTTGAGGGCTCAGTAGACAATGACATCTCATTTGCTTGCAATAACTTGGTAGCGGCCGTCACTGCTCCACAGATGTTGGTTGGACGCTGAAAATTTTGGGTCGTGAGCCTGTATCTTGATGGGATAATCCTATCTGTGGCATTCAATGTTGGTGTATCGGGCCTTGAGGGGGCAACAATTCCGCTTCTCCCAGAAGACTTTCCACCAAGAAAGCCCTTTAATTGTGCAATACCTGTCTTCTGTTGATGCGGATTTTGCTCCCCCAGTCTGTCCCCCCCGTTCTCCTTAAAAAGATTCACAGCAGCACGCTGCTTCCTCTGTACGGAAACCACCGCTTTAGAATGTGTCTGTGATCCCAACGGGGTATCCAAGCTCCGAATTGTCTCAGATATGTTCTGGTCGGCACGGCTTAGCGGCTCCTGTTCCAGGCGTCGACTCAGCACAGATTTTGAGCGCTGCTGCTGCCTTGCTTGAAATTCTGCAGGGCTAGGAGTTGAAACAGGGTGCTTCCTAAGAGGCGACTTGGAAGAGAGAAGATGGAGATCTCCAGAGGAAAAAGAAGAAGAAACCACCGGAGACATGAACCTAGAGCTGACCTCCCTCACTCTTGGCCGGCGGTGAGTCGGAGGAAGAACCGCCGAGGCGATGGTGTCCGCGGCCTCCTGCTGCGGCTCTAGAGTAGATGCACCAACTACTCCAGCGATAGAATCGTTCATTTTCACCCGAGACGAGAAAGTATAATGGCAATGCAATTGGAATAAAGGGAAATGGATCAATCGGCAAATCTGAAATTGACTCTGTAATGGTTACGGGAAACCAATTGTTAGAAAGATGAACGACTAATGGAGCAGTTCACCAAAAATCCCCCGATTAATGTGCACCATGGAATTGATTACTCGATCCCGGACACCTTGAATCAATCAACAACGGATCTATCTCTACTTCTATCACAATTTATCGACTGGGCAGCAATGTGTTCTCCTAATCTGCACTGATGGAAAATCCCAGAATGCCGATGAGATAATTAGATTTGAAGAGAGAGGAAGAAGAGGGGATATTGTGAAAAGGAAAAGAATACTAATTGGAAACTAGCCGTTGGACTGATAACATTTGCTTATTTCAAAACAGCAAGGCGTTGGAGGTGTTGATGATCTTGTAACGGTTAATTTCTTTTGCTTGGGCAGGAGAGAGGGACTTTTTCCCCTTTTTTCCAAAATGAATCTCCTGGTAGATTATGTCGTTTTAAGAACTTAAGGATATAATTTAATACAACAAGTAGTAATAAAAAAATGATTAATAATAAATATATTTATATTCACACACCAAAATCAAATTACAAAGATAGAGGAAAGATAAAAGAATTTAACCATCCGGTTGTAGTTGAGACGGTGGTAGTTGTGGTGGAAGATAGTGACAATTGTGATGGGTGACGACGATTGGTTGTGATGGTAGCAGCCGTAGGGGCAATGGTGATGGTAGTCGTAGTAGAGATAATGGTGAGAGAGTGACGATATTGGTAAAGTGGCGATAATGATAAGGTGGTGGTAGCGGTGGCGGTAGTGATGGTGGTTGGACAATAAGGGTGGTGGTAAGGTGACGGTAACAGTGGTGAGGCGGTGGGTGTGGTGGTGATGGTCTAGTGTTCTTTGGAATCTAGGGATTGATCCAGTCAAGGAAGGAACTACGAAGGGGGCACCAATGTAGTGCCAATCGAACTACCTTCGACACTCAAGTCAGTGCAAAAGATTAAGTGTATAAAATAATAAAGAATCGAAGAGTATTTGTGCTCTTTGGTGTTGTAGTTTCACTTTCCTTTATTCCCTCGTTCAAGAAGGATTTTTATAGAGTGTTTTTGGGTGTAAATTGGTTTAAGAGAACATCATTACTAGCAAGCATGGGGATTAAGTGTCTTCTAAGTGATGTTGATAGGTTGTCATGCATGTCTGCACTAGACGTGTGTTAGTGGCTCATCAGACGAGTTAGGTGGTTTTCTGTTTCATTAGATGTAGGTGATGATTGCCTAAGAATCAATGAGACTTATCCCTAGCATAGGCCTTATACCAAAATTTGAAGACCCGGATCCCTTTATACATCACATACCGAGGTCCAAGGATAGTAGTTTGGACTATTTACTTGGGCCTATCCATTAGTTGCTTCCCATTTTTTATGACCGATTACTTCAGGTCAGTCATCGGGAATTATGGTACTCGGAATTATCCTATCATACTGATCCTTGTTGGTTATTTTTATTTTTTGAAATTTGAAAAGATAGGTGGCGTCTCTTGTGGAATATGATGATGGCGCCATAAATGCTATTTCTTCGACTAACGACTCCTTAGCCATTGACGGTATTGACATGTGACAGTCTCGCCCAAAGACGCCAATGCCTTAGCCAAATTGGGATATGCTCAGACAAAGTAGAACCCTTGTGCAAGTTTGGCAGAAGTCTCAGACATGGCTGAGAGAGGCAACCCATGTATAGCTAAGAGAGGCAGCCCATGCATGGGCACGTTGGGCTTGATTGGATACAACCAGTGGGTTGATTGAAGATCCTTGCATGGCTGAGTGTGACAGCACATGCATGGGCACGTGGGCACAAGAAAGCATGCAGGAAAGATAAGTCATATGATTGGATTGTGAAGCAATACAAACTTGGAGGGCTGAGCCATGGGCTAGGCATGGCTAGACACGAATTAAAGACATTCAAAGGTTGAGGGCTCAGGAGAAAGACACATGCACAACATGTGAGGACGTTGTGCATGTGCCCTATAAATGGTGGCAGTTTTGTGCAGTTTTCTGGCAAGTGCAGTGCGTGTGAGATCTTTGTCAGGCGCAGACAACATGCAGAGAAGTTGCAGACAGTTCCTGTCTATATCAGATAACTTCCTCTGCCATCCAATCACAACAGACATCTGGGGCGGATTTGAATTGTTGCATATGCCTAGGCAGTTGGACTTGTAACCGCCACCCTGATTATAAATAGGGATGTCAGGGTCTGTAGTGCAACCAATAGAGTTGGACATGTTTTTGTAAACAGATCCTAGCCTGAGCTTTCCTTATACTTTACTGAGAAAGAAAGGTTTGGCTTGTTGGCCTGTAAAGCTGTGTGTTCTCTGTGTGTATTTACTTACTGTCCATTCTCTATTCCTTTCTACATTCTGTGTGCATTATATGTGTTTGGTTGAGACTGAGTGTTGGATCTCAGTGCCATTACGAGGCAGAAATTTAGTGCGAAATTTAACCCCGTAATAATTGGTATCACAGCTTCAGTTTGCGACCATGGTCGGTGGAAACGCTGCTGAATTGTGAGAACGTATTACCCATCTTGAGGATTTTCTAGGCGCCCCTGAAACTGATGTCGCAGTCAGTGTGTCTGTGCAGATGGAACAACACACTACTCAGATCGCTGGTTTATAGATGACATTTGATAGTTATGTGACCAACACCGATGCAAAGATTACCACGATGATGGAGGACATCATGTCTCTCACAGACGCTGTCAAAGTGAATCTAAAAGATCTTGAAGACGAAGTGTCCCTGGTGAAGAAGGCCATGAATTCTCGACCTGCTATGGGCGAGACGTCTTCAAAGATCAAAGTCCTTGAACCGAAGGGTTTTAGAGGCACCTGAAGCGCCAAAGATTTGGAGAATTTCCTATGGGACATGGAGCAGTACTTTAAGGTTGCCCGTGTGCCTGATGAGAAAAAGGTGACTATAACGAGTATGAATTTGTCTGGTGATGTCAAGTTATGGTGGCGGATCCGGAACGAAGATGATGCATCTGTTGGGCGTCCAAAGATAGAAACGTGGGAAACCTTAAAAAAGTAATTGAAGGATCAATTCTCCCCTAGCAATACGACTTGGATTGCTAGGGATTCACTTAAGAAATTGAAGCATACTAGAACTGTTCGAGAGTACGTGAAGGAGTTTAGTTCGTTGATGCTGGACATCAAGAACATGTCAGAGGAAGACAAACACATTAACTTCATGTTTGGACTGTAAGGATGGGCATGAGCCGAATTGTGAAGGCAAGGGGTACGTGATTTGCCCATTGCCATCATTGCTACAGATGGCCTTGTTGACTTCAAAATGGGTGGCAGTCAAGTCACTTTTGAGAAGAAAAAGAAGGATAGTGACAGGAGCAAGGATAAGGTTGGCACTTCCAAGGACGCAAAGAAGGCGGATTGGAAGAAGAAGAAGAATGTTTCTGACTCAAAAAAGCCAGACAACAACCAGAAGAAGAAATCCTTTGATTCTGGTTATTTTCTCTGCGGTGGACCCCATCGTGTGAAAGACTGTTCCAAACGGGAGAAGTTAAGTGCCTTAGTCGCCACTAGTTGGGAAAACAGTGATGATGACTATCCCACTCGAGTTAACCTTCTCCAGTTGCTGAACGCAATTACTGTGGGCAAAGTTCAGCAACCCCACAAAGGCTTCATGTTTGTTTAGGCCATGGTAGACACTGGTGCCACCCATAATTTCGTCGCCCAGAGAGAGGTAGAAAAATATGGCCTGAAATTGTGAGAAAATTCTAGCAGACTCAAGGTAGTGAATTCTGAAGCGATGCCCATGCAAGGCACGACAGGAATACGCCTAAGAGTGGGTCTATGGGAGGGCCACGTGAGTTTGATGGTTGTGCCCCTAGATAACTTCGATGTCATCCTAGGGAATTCTTTCTTTGTTACAGCAAAGATGGCATTGATGCTACACTTGAATGGAGTGTTGATCACGGATGAGAAAACACCCTGCTGTATGCTTGCAGTCATGGTAGACCAAAGCAAGAAGGAAGAAAAGCTGAAGATGGGAATGTTGTCCACTATGCAAGTAAAAATTGGGTTGAAGAAGGGCGAGAAGACATACCTCGCAGCCTGGGTGGAAATCAAACCAGATATGTTGGTTGAAGTACCTGATACAGTGGCAAAGGTGCTAGGGGAATTTGCTGATGTTACGCCCCCTAGACTTCCCAAAGTCTTTCCACCCAGACGTGCCATTGACCACAAGATAGACCTGGAGCCTAGTGCTAGGCCTCCATCTTGTGCCCCTTATCGGATGTCTTTAATGGAACTGACAGAATTGAGGAAGCAATTGAATGAGTTGCTAGATTCTGGTGGCATAAAGTCATCCAAGATCCATATGGAGCCATTGTTCTATTCCAGATGAAGCAAGATGGGTCGTTACGTATGTGCATTGATTACCGAGTCTTGAACAAGGTAACAATCAAGAACAAGTACCCTGTTTTGAATGTTGTTAATCTGTTTGATAGACTGTCCAAGGCCACCTTCTACACAAAGCCGCATCTCAGGACTGGATATTGACAGGTTAAGATTGCAGAAGGGGATGAACCTAAGACTGCGTGTGTGACGCCTTATGGTTCCTTGGAATTCCTCGTAATGCAGTTTGGACTTACTAATGCCCCGACAACTTTTTGTAATCTAATGAATGATATTTTTTACGATTACATTGATGTCTTTGTGGTTGTTTACTTGGATGACATTTTGGTCTATAAAGAAACATTGGAGGATCACTTAGATCATTTGAGGGCAGTGTTCTCACGGCTTAGAGAGCACCAACTGTATGTCAAAAAGAAAAAATGTGAATTCTGTCACCAAGAAGTGATGTTCTTAGGACATTATATTAGCAAAGGCCAAATCAAAATGGATGAAAGGAAGGTGAAGACAATTGTTGATTGGCCTGCACCAACCAAGGTGTCTGAACTACGGTCATTCCTTGGCCTAGCCAACTACTATCGCAAGTTCATTGAATGATATTCCAAGAAGTGCAATGCCCTTACTGACTTGCTAAAAAAGGACTAGAAGTGGGACTAGAATAGTGCTTGTCAGATAGCTTTTGAGAAGCTGAAGCATGCAGTATCTTTTGCACATGTACTTAGACTAGTTGACTTTGATCTACCATTCGAAGTGCATAGAGATGCGTCTGACCATGCCATTGGAAGAGTCCTTGTTCAGGAGGGACACCTTGTGGCCTTTGAAAGCCAAAAATTGAAAGATGCAGAACAACGCTACTCAACACATGAGAAAGAAATGGTTGTTGTTCAGGAGGTGAAGACAATTGTTGATTGGCCTGCACCTACCAAGGTATCTGAACTAGGGTTATTCCTTGGCCTAGCCAACTACTATCGCAAGTTCATTGAAGGATATTCCAAGAAGTGCAATGTTTTGACTGACTTGTTGAAGAATGACCAGAAGTGGGACTGGAATGGTGTCTGTCAGATAGCTTTTGAGAAGCTGAAGTATGCAGTATCTTCTGCACCTGTACTTAGACTGGTTGACTTTGATTCACCATTCGAAGTGTATACAGATGCATCTGACAGTGCCATTGGAGGAGTCCTTGTTCAAGAGGAACACCCTGTGGCCTTTGAAAGTCAAAAATTGAAAGATGCAGAGCAACGCTACTTAGTATATGAGAAAGAAATGACTGTTGCAGTACATTGCCTTAAAATCTGGAGACACTACTTGCTGGGAACCAAGTTCACTGTTGTGACAGATAAAGTGGCAAACACTTACTTCAAGTCCCAGAAGAAGTTGACCCCAAAACAGGCCCGATGGTAGGAATTTCTTGCTGAGTTCGATTTTGCATGGGTACATAGACCTAGGAGGCATAATCAAGTTGCTGATGCATTGAGTAGAAAGGAAGTCCAAGACTATGTTGCTGCATTGTCCAGTGTGCAGACTAACTTCATTGAAAAAGTCAGATAACGTGCCCAGACCGACGTTGCTTATGGCAAATTGAAGCAGCAAGTCGAAGAGGGTTTGGTGTGCAGGTACTGGATTGATGATGGTCTGCTCTATGCCAAAGGTGACAGACTCTATGTTCCTATTGAAGGGGAACTAAGACTGGGACTATTACGTGAGACACATGATTCCTAGTGGGCTGGACATCCAGTCGAAGAGCGTTGCTGTCTCGCTCCTATTATTGGTCAAAGATGGAAGATGATGTCGAAGCCTATGTCAGAACCTGTCTTGTGTGCCAACTTGACAAGGTTGAGAATAAGAAGACAACAGACTTGCTTCAGCCTCTGCCTATTCCAAACAGACCATGACAGTCAACCTCGATGGATTTTATATGCAATCTACCGAAGGTTGATGGCATGCATTCGATCATGGTGGTGGTCGATCGTTTCTCCAAGTATGCGGTGTTCAATCCTGCACCTCATGCTTGTCCTGCAAATGTTGCTGCAGAATTGTTTTACAAGTACGTGGTGAAGTACTTTGGGTTGCCGGAAGACATAGTCAGTGATCGTGACACTAGATTCACTGGCAGATTCTGGATTGTGTTGTTCAACCTCATGGGTTCTGAGTTGAAGTTCTCCATAGTAAACCATCCTCAGACTAACGGATAGACTAAGCGCGTCAATGCCTGGCATGAGGACTATCTGCGGCACTATGTCACTGCAAGCCAGAAGAATTGGGTGGAACTGATGGACACTGCCCAGTTTTGCTACAACTTGCATAGGTCTTCTACTACAGGAATGAGTCCTAGTGAGTTGGCTATGAGACATCAGCCAATTACTCCCTATGAAGTGGTAAAACAGAGAACCGGAGTAAAATGTCTTGTTGCATATCGGTTTGCCTGTTCCAAGCAAGAGTTGCTTGACAAGACAAATAACAGCTTGGCCAAGGCTGCCCTACGCATGCAGAATTTCAAGTGGGTGATTTGGTCTTGCTGAAGTTAACTCATGTGCTATGGAAAAAGGATCAACAACAAGGTAGTGCACCGTGGACTCGTTCCCAAGTATGATGGCCCCTTTGAAGTAATGAAGAAGGTCGGGAACGTAGCCTATCGTTTGAAGCTACTTGATCGATTAAAAATTCACCCAACTTTTCATGTGAGTTTTTCGAAACCATTTCATGAAGACTTGCTGAACGCTGGAAGGAAAAAAACTAAGAGAGCTTTGCCTATAATCAGGAAACAGTTCGACAGGGAGGTCAACAAGATTCTGTCTCACCGGACCATGGGTCAGAGTAAGAATAATCGAAGGACTGATTTTCTGGTACATTGGAAGGGTGGTTCCGAGGCAGATGCAAGTTGAGAAAAAGATGCGACTCTTTGGCAGTTTGAAAAACTGATCAAGGAGTATTGATTGTGACAACCTCTTGATGAGGACGTTGAGTTCTTCTGGTGGTGGGGGTTTGTTACCTCCTTAGCCATAGGCATGTGACAGTCTCGCCCAAAAATGCCCATGCCTTAGCCAAATTGGGTTATGCTCAGACGAAGTAGAACCCTTGTGCAAGTTTGCAGAAGTCCCAGGCATGGCTGAGAGAGACAGCCCATGCATGGGCACGTTGGACTTGATTGGATACAACCAATGGATTGATTGAAGACCCTTGCATGGCTGAGTGTGACAGCACATTCATGGGCACAAGGAAACATGCAGGAAAGATAAGTCAGATGACTTGGATTGTAAAACAAAGCTAACTTGGAGGGCTGAACCATGGGCTGGGCATGGCTAGGCACGAATTGAAGACATTCAAAGGCTAAGGGCTTAGGAAAAAGACACATGCATAACATATGAGGACGTTGTGCATGTGACCTATAGATGGTGGCAGTTCTGTGCAGTTTTCTGGTAAGTGCAGTGCATGTGGGATCTCTATCAGGTGCAGACAACATGCGAGGAAGTTGCAGACAGTTCCTGTCTGTATCAGACAATTTTCTCTACCATCCAATCACAACAGACCGATGGGGCAAATTTGAATTATTGCACATGCCTAGGCGATTGGGCTTGTAACCGCCACCTTGATTATAAATAGGGATGTCAGGGTCTGTAGTGCAACCAATAGGACACATTTTTGTAAACAGACCCTAGCCTGAGTTTTTCTTATACTATGATGGCGCTATAAATGCTATTTTTTCGACTAACGACTCCCACTTCACCATGTGTTACAAACTTTTGGATGCCTTTTGACGATTGGTTCCTATTCGTTGGATCAAAGTGATCTTAGCCATTCTCCCTTCTTATATATTGGGGAGGGGGGAGTTTTGATCACTTTCTCTTTTTTGAACTTCATTTGAAAGGAGTGCTTTTTCTGGGTTGAAGGGGTGAGTGATTTCCTTATTTTTCTCTACTCATTTCCAAGACATCTTTTTTCTGGGTAAGAGAATTCATTCAACGCCCCTTCCTCTTCACTAGGTTGGGAAACCTCTAGTTTTAGGAAAATTCTTCAAGAAGAAACCCCCTGCCAAAGTTGTTGAGGCCTTTTTTGCTCGTGGTGGCCATCATTTGGTTTCCTCATGGGCTAGGATGGCTATTGATAGTGATGAGGAGGTGTCGGTCAACTTTTCTGATTCTGATGTCGACTCAGAACAGGTTGAGTCGGATGATGGGAGCACTGGGGAAGGCTCCTAGTTGACTGACAAGGCTTCCCTATGGGAGGCCCATGAAGTAAAGTGTAGCCTTACAAATAGAAGATTGATTGCTTTAGTATCAAGACATGTGATCGCTGATACTGTCAAGCTTTGTTTGCCTCATGCCAATGAGAGAGCTTGATCGATTTCCTATGGGGAGGTGTGTTTTCAATGTTGACCTTTTAGGTAGGTGTTCATTTCCTTGTTCCCCCTTTCATTAGGTCGGTCCTTTCCTGGTTAAGACTGTCCCCTTACCAGCTTGTCCTTAATGCATAGAGGACCTTGACCGGTCTTATGGCCCTTTGGCTATTGAGCGACCAAGGTCGTTATTCTCTATATCTCCATGGAGGTTCAAGTACTGCTTCAAGGTCAAGGAGTGTCAGTAGAAATAATATTTTTATTTTTGCCCTCAAATTAAGGCCGCGAAGTTTGGGTTGGGTGTACCTTACTCTAAGAAGGACTAGAAATCTAAGTTTCTCTTCTTGTCCGAGGATTTGAACTTTAGCCCAAATGGAGGCTCCTCCAGTAAGTTCACCTCTCAGTACCACTCCCTTTTCTATTTCTCTCTCTCTCTCTTTGTATTGACCATTTCCTTGCTAACAAAGTTGTCTAGTATGTCTTTGGATAAGAAAGCTATTGCTGCCTTGAGCTAATTCGATGATCGGGGGGATCTAAGCTTCCTCCTCTAAAAAAGTTCAAGCTCCTGATAAGTCGAGCAATTTCTATTCTCCTAAGCGCTTCTTTGGGGGAGCTTCCTAGTGGAAGGACTTCAACTGAGGGTAAACTTTGAGGTCCTCCCACTAAGTATGCTCCTCAGACTCAATTGCGAGGGGGGCACGAGGTCCCAATTCCTATAGTGAACCTTTCAAGTAGGTTGCTTCTTTCTTTCGTTGGTTTTAGCCTTCTCCGCCATCAGAAGTCTACTTAGGAAATGAGGGTTAGCTTTCA
The DNA here is from genome assembly GCA_023539305.1 of Ilex asprella. Classification (NCBI taxonomy): domain Eukaryota; kingdom Viridiplantae; phylum Streptophyta; class Magnoliopsida; order Aquifoliales; family Aquifoliaceae; genus Ilex; species Ilex asprella. The sequence goes on along the minus strand of CM042186.1, from coordinate 92,955 downwards.
TGCCATCTCCGAGGACTCTCAGGGTAACCAAAGAGGCCATGGAGAAGTTCCAAGAGCTCGGTCCAATTGAGGTTCATGCTTGGGCTTGCAAGAAATGAGTGAGGATTAGTTCATTCACCATTTTTTCCTCCTTTCACTTTGTTAGTTTTCTTTTTAGGGGCGTACTTTCTCGTTCTTGCAGCTTGCCAAGATCCATTCTTCCTTTTATGTAGGGGAACCATGTGACCATGAATATATTCACAAAGCTCTGTTAATCTGAGACTCTCTTAAAGGCTAAACTTAAGAAGAGCGGGAAGATCCTTTAGTAGGTAATTGTTGAGACTGCTAAGGCAATCCATGCAAGTAACGTTTCAGAGAAAAGGCTCCTAATGATGAGGCAAAAATATTCGAGGTGATGAGGTTATTAAGAGTAAAGAAAGAGGGTGTTGGTTTGGAGGAGAAGATTTTTTAGCTCAATCACGCTTTGGAATCAAATGAGAAGGAAGCGAAGACTCGTGAGGAGGTTGTGGCGCAAAAGTTCCTGGAATCATACAACAGGCAAGATTACACTAGCCATGCACTACTTAGTTGGGTATGAGGCTTTTCAATCTGAATCATTGGTGAAGTTTCTCGATGTTAACTTCAGCTTGCCCCAGCTTATTGGGGGGGGTCGAAGTAGGGATAGATTTTTTTGGTCAGACCATCCGGTATTCGAAAGTCACTTTGGGCTTCGACTAATCCCAATTCGAGCCAGGTAGGACCACAAGAGCAGCAAAACTCTCCCTACCGAACTCAACTGCGTTCTCAAGACTCAAACTCGAGACTTTGGTTAAGCTAGAACAGTCCCGCATCGATTGATCTAACGTTCGATTGATGAGGGGAAGAAGTAACGTCTTTTCTTTCCTCTTTGGGGTGATGTTGTTTACTTCTCTATTTTTGAAAACTCATGTGTTACACTCTTTCTATTTTTATTTTAAAGAAAAATTCATATTTATTGGGCCTATTTAATATGTTTGTGCTATTTTCTATTCTAATAACCCTTGCTCCCTTGAAAATGAGGCCAGTGCGGTGAGAAGGGGGTGGTCGGCCCCTTGAGCATTTCCCCTCGGGATCTGGTAAATTTCCCTTAACAAAATAATGAAGGGGGTGGTTAGGCTTGTGAGCCTTGCCCCAGGGAATGGGCAAATTTGCATTCGCAAAATTACGAAAGGGGGTGGTTGGATTTATAAGCCTTGCTCCTAGAAATCGTGCAAATTTTCCATAACAAAATAATGACAGGGTTCTTGAGCCTTGCCCCCTCAGGGATCATACAAATTTACCTTAAAAAAATAATGAAAGGGGTGGCCATCCTTGTGAGCCTTACCCCATAAGGATTAGGCAAAGTTGTCTTAACAAAATAATGAAGAGGGTGGTTAGCCTCATGGGTGGCCTCATGAGCTTTACTCCCCCGGGGTTGGGCAAATTTTCCTTAACAAAATAATGAAGGGGAGGGGGTTAGCCTCATGATCCTTGCCCCCAGGGAACATAAAAATTTTCCTTAAAAAAATTATCAAGGTAGAGGTGATGAACAGCCTTGTGAGCCTTGCCCTCAGGGATTGGGAAAATTTGCCTTAATAAAATAATGAAGGGTGGTGGTCACCCTCGTGAGCCTTGCCCCCAGGGATCATGCAAATTTTTCTTAAACAAAATTGTTTGAATTGTTGCTCAGTGGGCGGAGAAAACAAGAACCTTATTAGTCTCCCTGAATCTCTTTGTCCCTCGGACTTGGAGTTAAATCGTGGTGGGCGGAGAAAGCGAGGACTTTATTGGTCTCCCCAAATCTTTTTATCCTGTGAAATTAATTCTCGGATGGTGGAGAAAACGAGGAGCTTATTGGTCTTCTTGAATCTATTATGCCGCGGGAAATGTGAGGGCCTTTTTGCCTTGTTGGATGACGTTCTGCTTGGTTTTCTCCAATAGTTGTTTGATATGCACTTGTAACATGTGAATTTGCATTTAAATTTGTAAAGAAAGAACACTTTTCTTATTTACCCCCTCCCCCCCCAAAAAAATTGACTAGGGGTAGCATTTTTTGAGATGTTTTTTGTTCCTTACGTGTGGCAACTCTTTGCCTTGGGAGGTCTGGAGTTAGTATGTTCCTGTTCGAACTACCTTTGTGACCATATATGGACCTTCCAAATTAGGAGACAATTTCCTGCTTTTTGGTCTGGAGACGTCTCTTTTAAGCACAAGGTCTCCCACCTAAAGGCTACGGTCTTTGAGTCGCTGGTTGTTATAACGAGTTGTCTGGTGTTGGTAGGAGGAGATTCTAAGTGTTATTTGATCTTTGAGTTTGACTCCATTTTGCTCAGGTTTGAAACACTGCTTCAACTTTAAAAGTGTAAACCCAAGCGCAGGTTGAGCAAAATAATATATTCTCAGAAAGTCCGAGGTCGATCCTACGAGGAATTGTAACAAGAAAACAATCACACGAAAACTAAAGATACTTTAAAAGGAAAAGAGTTTGTTTGAAGAGTTGTTGAATGAAAAAGATTGGTTTTGGTAAATAAAACAATAATAAAAATACTAGAGCATTAGGTACTTCCTCTCAACTTCGTACAGTAATAATTAAAGACTCAAAGATTTGACTTGAAATAAGAATTAAATGTCAGTTAACCCAATTAACAAATCAAGTTGTCAATCCGAAAGTTATAATCAAAAGACTACCAGGAACCTGAATAATCATTCAATCATATTATTTTATGAAATCATATTAATTCTACCAGCATGGAATAACCAGTGATTTACACGTAGGGAAACTCAAGCAATCGATGTACGTGGCTCAACAACTCAGGAGTTTTTACAACATAAACACTTTGCTAAAATATTAGGAATTAAATTAACACAATAACATAAATTATTAAGTACAAAAGTCAATAAAAATACCGTACTCCGTTGAGAGATTTTCTCCTAGCCCTAGCGGAGCTTTCTTAGCCGGACATGATAGAAAGAATGCAAAAATAAAAAGATGAAAAAAAAGGATTTTTAATCCTAAGATGAGAACCCCTATTTATAATAAAATAAATCCTAGGTATTGGTAGGAGATCTGAGGTTGGCTTGAAAGAAATTCCTTTGTCAAATAGAAGTCTTGTTAGGTCAAATCCCGTGCATAAAATCTTTGCCTCGCGGGTACAAAATCTGTCCAGACTTCAAGCTGAAATTTTGCATATTTAGAGGCTGAATCACGAAATTTTCGTCAAATACACTTTTGTAGATCTTGGAGTTTTCTTTCCATCCCCGAAAATATCAGGTCAATCGGATATCGGAGTCAAAAGTTATGATTAAAATGCTGAAGACGTGTCAAATTTTTATCTTCTAGAATACTTTTCAAATACAACTTTAATTGAGTTTTCTTCAAACTTGGACTCTTATAAGGATTGAATTGCTGATATATCTTCAAGTCTTCTTATCTCAAACTTGAATCTTCAATCCTTATTGATTATGATTCTTCTTCTAGTAATTGCTTCACTTGCATTATCCATTATTACTTTAAATCAATCAATTTACCTGCAAAATAAATCAAACAACTAGAAAAAGTATTAAACTAGAAAATCAAGGAATTTAACTCATTTAATCATAAATAATATGTAATTAACCAATCATTAAATATAATAAAATAGCACTTTTGATGGTTAATCAAACACTATGTTCAATGTGATGGGAGTCTGACCTCTATAGGGACCACAACCTCTATTCCAGAAGCCAACATAAAGGGTGTTTCTCCGATGGCTTTCCTTGGGCTGGTTCAATTGGCCTAGAATACTTCTAGTAATTGCTTGATCCATAGGCTTTACTTTTCCTCTAACTTGGTCTTGATATTTTATGGTAGTGTTCGGTATGTAACCTCAACTTGTCCATTCACTTGAGGGTAGCCTAGAGAACAGTAGAAGATTTTGATTTCGAGGCATAAACAAAAGTCCTTGAAACCCCTCAAGTCGCACTACTTCCCATTGTCCGAGATGATGGTTTGTGGTATCCTGAACCTAAAGATGATGAATTTCCACACAAAGTTCGTTATCATGTTCTCCGTAATGATGGCTAGGGCTTTGTCTTGGGACCACTTAGTGAAGTAGTCAATAGTTATGATGACAAAATGACACTAGTTCTTTCCTCGAGGTAAGGGATCCACTATGTCAATCCCCCACTAGGTGAAGAGCAATAAGCTATATTACAACTTTAGAATTGATCACCCAAGTGCAGGTTGTCACGAAGTAATATAATACTCGAAAATTCGAGGTCGAACCATAGAGAATTGTAAAAACTTAGAACATAAAGAAAAATAAAAGAAAATTGCTTTGAAAGAACATTGTTGTAGATATTTTGAAATTGGAAAACAATAAATTTGGTTTTAAAACAATAATTGACAATACTAAAGCATCGGAGATACCCTTTCAAATCCACACTGCAATTATTAATGCTTTAATTTTCGAACTCAATTGAGAATCAACTGAGGAGTGATATCAATCAGAATATTTAGCGGTGTTAATATGAAAACATCAAAAGTTATAATTAATAAATTATATGAATAAATATAAGAATTTACTTATACACAAGCATTCACTGTGCCTGGAGTCTACGATAAATCAAGCTTTCTAATACGTAAATCTTATTTTATTGCAAATAATAAATCAACTATCTTATGAAAAAATATAATTAATTAATTTAAGAACTGAATAACTAGTTATTTGACTCGTAGAGAATTTCAAGTATTCGATGTACATGACACAATGAATCAAGAAATTATACAGAGCAAGAATTTTACTAAAAGACAAGAATTAAATTAAAAGAATAAATTATGCATTAGAAAGAACATTGAATCTATAATAAATACCGTGCTTTATTGAAATCATCTCCCCTATCTTTAGTTGGGCTTTTAGCAAGTCATAGAAATTGAACAAAAACTAGAAAAGAAAAGATGGGAAGAAAATAATAATCATCCTAATCATTCCGTCTCAATAGGTGAGAGCCCTTATTTATACTAAAATAAAGCCTACGTATAAGTAGGAGATCTAGGGTAGACTTGAGAGGAATTTCTTTTCAAAAAGAAATCTTTTAAGGTTAAATTTCGTACATAAAATATTGGGGGCGCGGGTACATAATCTATCCATATTTTAAGCTTGAATTTTGCATATTTAGAGGTCAATTCACAAATTTTTCGTGAAATATACTTTTGTGGATGTTGAAGTTTTCTTTCCAACCCCATAAAAATCAAGTCAATTGAATATCGAAGTCAAAAGTTATTACTAAAATACTGAAGATGTGTCAAATCCTTATCTTCTAGGATACTTTCTTAATCCAACTTTAAATGAGTTTTCTTCTAATTTAAACTCTTATAAGGATTAAATTGCCACCTTATCTTCAAATATTCATATATTAATCTTGATTCTTCAATCTTTATCAATTGTGATTCTTTCTCTAGTAATTGTTTGATTTGTCTTATCCATTATTACATTAAATCAACCAATTTACCTGTAAAATAAACCAAACAACTAGAAAAAGTATCAAACTGGAAAATCAAAGTAGTTAACACATTTAATCACAAATAATATAATATTAATCAATCATTAAATATAATAAAATATCAATTTTGATGGTTAATCAAGCTACTAACGAGGCTGAGCTCCTAGGATAGGATGTGCAAACCTTTGTCACTTCCCACACCTTTTGATGAACTCCAGGGTTTTTTCACCAAGATGGGTTAATAGTACCCTTGCTACAATGTTATGTGAGGGAGGGCTTACCCTCTGGAGTGGTTGCCATAAATGCTTTCATGAATTTTCCTACATATCGGATAAAGGGTAATGACAGACTCCTATAGTAAAATTACTATTGATGAGGTTAAGGATTATCTTCTTTGCTGCCAGGTGGTTTAAAAAAAGGTCATTTTTCTAGAGGTAAGAGGTGAAGGGATTGTCTATGTAGGTTCTGCTACAATTTGAAAGACCTTGGGTTGGCCATCTACTTCACTGAAGCTTTGTTCTACCAAGAACTCATGTGGGATATGGTGTTGTCCTTAGCCGACCACTAACAACAAAGCCATAAAGTTAGCGTGCTTATTGTCTTCCCAAGAGATCCGCTCGAATGAGAAGGTGGCGACCTTTTTGATCATATACTGTACCTTCTTCAAATAAGCCTCCATTTTTACATCTTTGTCCTTGTAATCCTCTTTCACCTAATGGACGATGAGTTACAAACTGATGTACACCAGAAGCTGTTGGATGCATAAGTGGTAGGCTAGTCGAAGACCGACTAAAAGGTTTTCATCCTCAGCCTCGTTGATGGAGGATTTGAAACCAAACTTGAGTGAATACTCTACCTATCTCATGGGAGATTATGATTAATCCAGCTCCACTACCGTGCTTGTTAGAGGATTCGTCCACAAACAACGACCATCCGAGGAATGACTCTTGAGCTTGTTCGAGCACGATGGTCTCCGTGCCTTTAGTCTCATTTGGCTCATTTATTCCCTTATCAGTTAGCTCATCAATGAAGTCAGAACCGACTTGGCCCTAGATCTCTCTTTGAGGCTAATATTGTATGTTGAACTCCTTGAGCTCAACAAACCATATCATGAGATAATTCCATGTCTTCGATTTTCGTAGAATTTGTATGAGGTGTCCACTTCAAAGCTTTCCTCAATGTTTTGAAGAAGGGCAAGCACTTATCACTGGATTTTGAGATAAACTTGTTGAGTGCTACAACTCTAATTGTTAGACATTGCACCTCGTTGATACTGTGAGGTGGATGCATATCCAGACGAGTTTGGATTTTATCCGAATTCGCCTTGATCCCTCTTTGGGACACTATTAAGCCAGGAAATTTTTTAGAGTACACTCCAAAGGCACACTCAATTGGATTTAACCTTATTTGGTATTTTCTTAGGACTTTGAAAGCTTTATCTAGGCGACCAACGTGGTCTTCTATTGCTTGGCACTTTACTAGCATGTCATCAATATAAATCTCTATACTTCTCTCAATTAGATCCTTGAAAATGTGATTTACCAGAAGTTGGTACATTGTTCCAGCATTCTTTAGGCCAAACGACATCACCTGGTAATAATACAACCCTTGTTCTATGACAAATGACGTTTTCTATTGGTCTTCTGGATGTATACAGATTTGATTGTATCTTGAGAAGGCATCCATAAAGCTCAATAGTTGAAAAATTGTTGTTGCATCTATCAAAAGGTCAATCCTTAGCAGAGGAAAACAATCCTTTGGGTAGGCCTTGTTGAGGTCCGTGAAATCTATACAGATCCTCCATTTTCCATTATGTTTTTTAACTAAGACCACACTTGTGACCCATTCTGAAATTCCTTAATGGAATTTGATTGTAGGAGTTTTCCTATTTCTTCTGCAATTGCTTTGACCTTTTCGAGGGTGAAAGCTCTCCTCTTTTGTATAACTGGATGGCTTGAATGAGGGGTCTACATTAAGCTTGTGGACTATAACTTGGGGACCAATTTCTAGCATGTCCTAATGACTCAAAACGAACATTTTTTAGGTGGTGCACAAATAATCTTTGAGTTTTCTCCTAATTTGGGAGGGTAGCCTTGAACTTATGTATATTACTTGGTACGGGGCTTCCCCCAAAGCCATTGAGATCAATTGTTCCACCGGGTGAGCTTCTTTCATTTCCTTCGAGATTGAGATTATCTACCTGGCATATATGCACGGTATGACTGTTCTTGGTTGAGGCTATGTAGCATTCTATAGTAATGCCTGATCTATCCTTACCTCTCCTACTCCATCCTTAATTGGGAAATAAAGGAGCAAATGTTATGTTGAAGGTACTACTTATAGTGCTTTGATAGTTGGCCGTCCTAGAATGACATTGTAAGAGGACGGACAATCCATTACCAAGAAGTCCACCAAGTGGGTAATCTAGTGGGGAGGTTTCCTTAGGGTGACAGGGATGGATACAACATCCAAGGGACAAGTTTTTTCTCCTAAAAACCAGAGGAGTTTTGACGTATCTAAGGTTACGTCTTCCAATATCCAATTGATTAAAGGAATTGGCAAAGATTATGTCTGTAGAGCTACCACTGTCAATTAGGACCCTTCGTATAGTATGGTTTAAAGTGATAATAGAAATTATTAGAGAGACATCATGAAGGAAGCGAATTCCTTTGAGGTCCTCATCTATAAAGTGATAGGTTGGCCTTTTCGGGGTTCCTTTCCCAAATGTATCAGGTTGATCCCTTCATCGACTAATCGGGCTCTTCTAGTATATGTTCTCCTGGCAGAGCTTCTTTCTCCTCTGGTTGCTAAGCCCCCAGAGATGACCTTTATCTCCCTTAGTGGTTGTTGGTGCTCGTGAGGTTCTATGGGAGAAACTCTGTCTTCTCTCCAAATTTTGTCAACAAATTTCTCCAACTGGCCTCGTTGAATTAGTTATTCTATCTGATTCTTGAGGGTGATGCAATATTCTATGTCATGGCAATGGTCACGATGGAATTAGCAATACTTTTCTGTTGCTCGCTTATGGGGAGGTGTAATGAGCTTTGTAGCCTATTTCAGTTTGCATTTGAAAACGAACTTGTTCAAAAGAGGCAACAAGAGGGGTATAACCTTGATACCTTCCTGATGGGAAGTGAGGTCCTAACCTCTTTCTTGTAAGTACACAGTCCATTTTCCCTTTTTTGAAAGTGTTAGCCTTGTTAAGCTTCTCCTGGTATTTTTGTTTCTTTTTGGAAGTACGATCCTCCATTCCTTTTCGGGCATTCTCCACATTCATTTGGTTCTGAACTGTAGAAAGGAGCTCTGTTATACTTGTACGTGGAGCCTTGGATAGTGAAAACTTGAACTTTGAGGGTTGAAGGTCTCCCATGAAGGCAGTCAAAGCTACCTTTTCATCAATATTTTCTATTTGTAAAGACTCTTCTGTGATCCTTGCCACAAACTGAAGAAGTGATTCTCCCTTCGTTTGCTTGAGATTCAAGAGCTAGGTAGCAAGGTTTCTATATGTTCTTCTTCTAATGTAAGAGAAAGAAAAGACTTGCTAAGCTCCAGAAAAGACTAATAGACCCCGAAGGAAGCATATTGAAACAAAGGCAAGCTATCCCCTTAAGGGTGGTCGGGAATGCTCTACACTAGGTCTGACAATCGTGTCGTGTGGAACGATTTCGTGTTGGGTGGAACAAGTTTATGTCAAAAAACCCTCAATCCATACCATATTCGTTTATATAAACGAGTTTAACTATCACACTCATACACGAATCGTTCATTAGACGAGTTACCCGATACAACCCATGTGTCACCTGTTAAATAAGAGAATAGGTTAGAGTATTTCGAGTTCACATAAAAAATCATCAACTCATTACATATTACACATGTTTGACTTGTTTACTATAACAATAAATCATAGCTGAGCAAAAAAATAAAGACAAAAAATAAACATTAAATGACTATTAAATTTGAATGAGTCTAAGAGATGGAAGGTGTGAGATGGGGCAAAAGTTGAGAGATCTAACTTTTTTTACACAAAAATTATAATACTACTATTAACGGGTTAAACGGTTGAAACAAGTTTATGGATTAAACACAAAACTGATTCATTTATTTCACGGGTTTAACGAGTAAACCCGTTAACCACTCAAACCCGTTAAGACTACACCCAAACCTGCTAAATCCATGTCGAGTTCGTGTCGATTTTATGAGTCGTGTCTAGAATTGTCAGGCCTACTCTACATATGACCTGATCTGAGATATTGTAGAGTAACATTAAAGATTTATAAGTTTTCCAATGATCCAAATGATCATTTTTTTCCATCAAAACTATCTATTGAGGAAAATTTAAATTTTGATGGTAGTGGATAGTGTATGACATCATGTGAGAATAGGGATTGTAGGTGTCGAATAGAGTTTCCATAGTTTCCAGAGCTCTGACTTTGACAGTGTTCAAAACATCACCAATTCAATCATTGACTTCCTCAAACTTCCGATCCAAAGATGCATTCTTCTCTTGTTGGTGAAGAGTATCATTCTGGCTATGTTCGTCTTCTACATTTTTTTTTGGGCTGCATGAAGACTCTTCTAAATGAGAGACTTGATGTGGCTACTACTGATGTTGGCCAGCAAGGTCTTGGAGATTTGCTAAGTATGCTGAGCCAAGCCTTTAATGGTTTGGTTCAGTCTGTCATAGATTCTCTCCAAATTAAGTACTATTTGAGCCATTTGTTGTCTGTTAGCCCATGGGGGTTCTCTATCATGGCTGTCTCCTCCATTTATTCCCTGAAAATTTTGCTCTCTTGGGGTATCATCTCTAGTTACATCCATTGATCTAGTAATTACCATCCACAATTTTCTTTTAATGAATGTAAAAAATACAGGAGATATCCAATTGTTTCCTATAGACAACGCCAAACTATTGGTGTAGAAATCTGCCCAACCTTCATGCAAGCTAGTGAGTTGGTCTCCTTGCTCCTTGTCACTCTTCCAAGCGGTTTGAACATGTCAACATGGTATTGATTCAGCTCTTTAGAACTTCAAGTGAGGGTTCCGCAAGCTGGAAGACCTAAAAGGGAAGTCGAATACCAGATGGGGAGCATCGATGGTCAACCATCCGATGCTTAAGTTAATATTTGCTAGAACGGATTTCAAGATATACGCTAGAAATTTTTTTGCGTACCTTTGGTCTTTCTACAGACTCTCTTTTATAGTGTTTTAGATGAATAGTGGGTGATGAGTGGACTCTAAACTCCTCAGTTTGTTTTGGGAGGTTAATTCTCCTTTGTTTTGAAGAGTCTAACCTCCCTTATCTTTGCAAGACTCTCTTTTTAGTTGGAGTTTGTCTTTTTCGAATGGAGGGAAGGACTCCTCCTCATGGGGGAGTATTTTGAATCCCAAATAGACTTGATAGAAAGGCGGGGACCCCTTTGAATTGAGGAATGTCAGCCTTTTAACTGTTTATCCCCTGCAGGAGTGTTGCTGACCTTATCTAGTGGCCTTTTTTTTTATTTTTAAATTGTAGATAATGTGATCTACAGAATATCCTTCACATGTTTGCTAGGTAGGGGAAAGTTGATTACTAGGATTGGGCGTACTACTAAAGCTCTACCGATCTGCCAACAGTAATATTTTAAAAGGTGAAACGTTGCTAGAGCTGTCCCATCACAGTAATTAATTTTCTCCCACATCAACTGTTATATGTTGTTGCTGATAGCGTTGCTGCTTCTTCATGTGCCTTTACTCTCGTAGTTGGGCCTAAATGGATGAATGAATTAGCACGCTCGGTTAGACTTCAAGTGCTCTTGCTTTGCATATACTCCTACTTCTTATTTAGAGGTCATAGGAACATACGAACCACCATTTGGGAGACAAATCTGTTGAGCACGACAACCTCATTTTGACGAGGGCGGCTACTTTTTCTGTGTTGACTTCAATTCCTTTTTGTGTGACTATGAACCCGAGGAACTTTCTAGAGGTGACTCGGTAGGCGCGTGTTGCTGGGTTTAGTTTCATCTTGTATCTTCGTAAGACTTCAAATGTTTCCTCAAGGTGTTGGTTGTAGAGATTGACCATGAGGCTTTTCACCTACGTTTCATCCAAATAGATTTCCATAGACCTACGAACTGATGCTCAAACATTCAGTTTACTAACCTTTGTAAATGGCCCCAATATTTTTGATCCCAAACGGCATCACTCTTTAGCATAGGGTCCTTCAGTCGATGATGAAAGATGTGTTCTCTCGATTAGAGGGATAGCTTGGGTAGGCCTTCCCATGATGATGTTGTATGAGGAAGGGGAGTCTATGGTTAGAAAAGTTAAACGTGATGGTTGATTTTCAAGGAGGATCTATTTCAATGGTCGGGAGAAAAATAGAGCCAAGGGGGAACACCTTTTCCTCGGAGAACCCGATAATGGGTGCTATGACTGGTTGAAGTTTTTCTTGGCCTAAACCTTGTCATCATTTCTCCCCCACACAAAGGTAGAAGAGAAGATTCCATTTTGAATCGATGTGGATAAAAGAAATATCATGTGCTAAGGTTATAAAAGAGTTGGTAGGAGACTGCTAATGGGTTTGGAAATGAAGAATTTCAAAAAAAAATTGGGAGTTGTATAATGGCTCTGCTCAAATGGAAGAAAGAAAAGTTTGGTAGTATTAGCACACAATTACAAGCAAATAGGGCCAAATTTGAGACATTACAGTTGGAAGACATTTGAGAGGTTGTCAAACAAGAATCAAAGGATATTCATCAATACTCATAAGTTGTTGGAGGAGGAGGTGGAACTAATTTGTATGTAGAGATCGAAGATTTCTTGGCTCAAGAATAGGGATAGGAATATAGAGTTTTTTCATGCTCAAGCGAGACAAAGAGAGACAAAATCCTAATGACCTCTCAAGGTCCTGAGAAATCTTCAATGTCTTAATATCATCAAATAAATCTTTTAGGATACTCTCAGCCCAAGGAAGGTATGCTCCCTCCACCTGCCCATACCCAATCTCGAAAGCCAATTGGGCCACCAAAACCAATGGACTTAGTGAAACCATCTACAGTTTAAACTTGGATCATAGACCCTCTATCGCTCAATCTTGTGTGCACATATTTTTCATAAAAGATTCAAGTAATCAACTTTCACGAAAACAACTTATTCGCTCATAAAAAACACAAGTCTAGTCAATTTAAACCGATCTAGAACTATCAAATAAGTTGTTAACCCAATCACAGTAATAAATAACATTTAGAATGATTTTTGATATAACTTGAGTACTAAAAAATCACAAACAAGTTTTTTAGTGGCAATTGAAACATAAGTAATTAAAAAATATTTAAACCCACAAATATTTTTGGATTGGTCAAAATTTAAATTGGATCTAATAAGGGAAAAACGATCATTTTTTATGCATATGTCAAACAAGTTCCAAACTAGGCAAACAATATATGGATGGAAAGCTCTTCAACTTAGGCATCCCATTAGCCCTCTCATGCACCCTCATATACTGGTGACAGTTGGCCACCGTTCTTCCTTCTCCTCCAAAAAATTGAGTTCTCTCTCTAGTTTTTCCCTCTATACACCACCTTGTTTGATGATTCAAAAGCCAGATTTCTCCTTTTTCTACCCTCTATAAAACTGTATTTTTATTTCGCTCAAGTCTTGCCTAGATTTAAAAGAATTTAATTTTAAAAAATCCTAGGTCAACCGCATTTCAAACCTATTCAGGCGTACAACTTGACATTTGACCTACCAAATAACCAAATCAGCTGAACAAACCTAAAAATGGACTCTTTGACCCCAAAAACATTGGACTAAGTCTCCACTACACCTCAAAACACAAGATTTCAAATACCCATAAATCAACCTCTTAAACTCAAACAAATCAGCCATGGAAACTCAAACAAAGCTTAGATTCTTGCTAGGAAGGTGCTCACCCTAGATTGGTTCCCCTATTGAAGGCTTGAATCAGAAGATCTCCCAGTTTCTCTTTCTAATCCTCTGTCCTTCTTCTTTTCTGTCTCTCTCAATACGAATCCTTTTCTCAGCCTTCTAATTTCTTCACATAATCTGATCCTTTAGCCTACATATACCCTTCCAACCAGCTCACACAACACATGCATGATTGAATTGAAGGAGTGGAAGACACCTCCCACTTGGGGGTTGTCTTGTTCTAATTGGTCCAATTTTAGGGAAAATTTCAAAATTTGAAGTTAGGTATGTTTTTTAAAAATTTGAATACCTTAATCTGTAAACTTTAGCTAGTTTCCAAGAAATCCACCCACTTCTGTGATTCGTACCGATATTCCTTTATTGGATGAATCTACCCCTAGCTCACATTTTTTGATTTCCATTCAGTTACTTCACCACGGATTATCCAAACCATTTAGTTTGACATTCAAACCCTTAATAACTAGTTCCTAACATAGATGTTACAACCTACCCTCAAAAAAGTTTCATCCTCGAAATTTTCATGTCTTATTCTATACACTATTCACACTAAACTTTATCCGACTATATATAAAAGTCATACTTGATCTTTCTCACTTCGTCTAGTTGGTCGTCATCATGAATAGCCGACTTTCCCTTAAGTTCCCTTGATCTCTACTCGACTGATTCTAATCCGGAAGTTGATCCAATCTTACTGGTGGTTGTGAAGGTTTATTACAACGTTGGGCATCGATTCCTTACATATCCCTCTTTTCCACAATACACTGATAAAATAATAACTATATTGGTGTGACCCCAATCCATAAAGTCCATGTATAGATTATCCTAGAAGGTTAGCCCCTATAAAATTAAGGTTAATCCACAAACATATATTATAAGATGAGTCAGGTAACACCCATATAAGACTTATAACCTTGTGCTCTTCTAATTTTGTCCATCAAGAATCAATTTATACAGGACTGATTGGTGATCATCCTAAGTATCAACTTAGGATAGTCTAAAGAAGCAATTACCTTTACTCTGATACCAAATTGTAACACTCTGACCCAATTACATGCAATCAGAATGCTAGTAACTTCAATAGCCCAAACCAATTTCCAAAAGTAATAAATGATATACCTTTCAAAAGAAATTACCATGCTCTGATACCAATTTGTAATTCCCTGACCCAACCCTTAGTAATCAGAGTGCTAATAACCTCAATAATATTAATGCACTTTTCAAGAAAATAACAAATATTACAACTTCCAAAACTCAAATTTCAAACTTCAATGTTCCACCAAAACTCAAAGGAAAATATGTTTATTCACACTTCAAACAAGGAAGTCAACAAAACATGTCCCCAAAATAAATGTTATTCCTTATCCGTCAGAACTCTGTATAATTGATAAATAGAGTAGAGTGAACTTCGACCAACTTAGTAAATTAATTCAATTCTGCAACCAACAAGGTATGAAAATAGTCTTAGTTTTTTGTGATTAAGATTTAAAACAATATTTAAACATGTATACATATAAGCCAAACAATCAATACCAATAATCAAAAGAAGAGTTATAATCAACACCGGTACCATACCAATATCAGTGTATCACACCAGAGAATCAAAATCCTAATGACCTCTCAAGGTTTAGAGATATCTCGAATGTCTCAATGCCATCAAATAAACCTTTAGGGATTCTCACCCCAAGGAAGATACGCCCTTTCACTCGGCAATACCTAAGATTGAAAGTTAATTAGGCCACCAGAAACTAATGAACATGGTGAAACTCTCTACGGTTTAAACTTGGATCATATGAGCGTGCACATACTTTTAACAAAAAAGGATTCGTGTAATCAACTTTCACAAAAATAGCTCATTAGCTCAACAAAAACATAGTTCCATTGAATTCAAATGGATATGAAATTATCAAATTAGTAATCAACCCAAACCACAATAGTGAATAATATCTGGAATGATATTTGCTAAAATAACTTGAGTAATGAAAAGACAGATTTCTCGTTTGTATACCCTATTAAAACCATATTCTTGGCTTGTTCAAGTCTTGTCCATATTTAATAGAATTCAAGCCTAAAAACTCTAACTCAACTATATTTCAAACTTGTCCATAACTTGACCTTTGACCTACCAAACGACCAAATCAATTGAGCCAACCTCAAATATGAATTACTTAACCCCAAAACATTGTTAATAGATTCCCCTCATACCTCGAAACACAAGCTTTCAAAGACCCATAAAATTGAGCTTGGTTCATATTTTTAGGCCATGGAAATTCAAGCAAAGCATAGATTCATGCTAAGAAAGTGCTTAGAATGCTAACCTTAGCTTGGTTCCGTTGTTGAAGGCCTGAATCCGAAGATCTACCACTTTCTCTCTCCAACCCTTTTCCTTTTCTCTGTATATATATGAATCTCTACAAATGGTCTCCAAGAGACTTCGAAAGCACAACATGAGTCCCCTAAAATGCTTTCTGATAGTAATAATTGGAAAGTTATTGAGTTTTTTTTTTACAAGAGATGGAATCATAGTTGACACGACCAAAACGAAAGTCATCCTTAAAATGAAAATGACTACAAGGGACGTCTAGCCTACATCAAAAGATTCATATCAAATATATCAAGAAGGTATCAACCGTTTCTCTCAAACTCCTGAATTCTTGCCCTAATTTGATCCTTTAGCCTACACATCTCATCCCAAGCAGCTTGTCACACCTCATTCCGAGAGACCCTCTTTGATTTCTCAGAGATGGAATCGTAACTCAACACGTGGCGATACCTGTGTTTCTAACGCAGTAATGAATTTAAAAATCAATAATGCCACCTAATGCCACAATCAAAATAAAAAATTATATATCGAGTACACAACGGTGTTATTTTTGCCAAAATAAAGGATTAGAGATTTCATCCCTTTACTGCAAACAACAGGGAAAACAGACATTCCTATACAGTATGTACATAATAAGATTCCTTAGTTTTTCCTCTCATCTCTACCATGTTAGTGCAGTAGTGGACCTCACTCAAGACTTCGGCATCCTAAAACCAATAATTTTCATAAGTGTACTACGTATTATAATAAATGGAAAGATTAAAAATATGGATCAATATCATTTCACCAAAATATGTTCATAATCTGACGAGAACATCAAAATCAAAGTGTTTCCATCTCACTTTGAAATCTCATAATCTCTGCCAATATAACAACATAATAAATAAGCAATGTCAAATTGTCTCACGACAACTGCGCAGTGTCCAAATCAACAATATGCAAGTCATGTCGAGCTATCAACAACTCTAGCACAGTGGATACTACTCAAATCACAAGCTTTTCAATAAATCACACTTTTTAACAAAATATATTTGATTCATATTTTAAGCAACTCAACTCAAATCAATTGGGCAAAATTGATTTCTCACATATAAGAGAATAACTTGATATATCATATACTTTTATTTCCAAGTATTATGAAGCAGTATACTTCACCTTTACCGTTGATAGATACTATTCCTTTCTTTACGGTCGATCCCTATGTGTAACCGAGATAGTAGTCTCTGACCCTAACAGTTAACACATGGATTAATGAAAATGAGTATCAAATCGAAAATAGCTTAACTAATGCAAATCAATGCATCATTTCGGACTAGTGTGTGTTATCGCACTCAAAACCCTAATCCAGATCTATAATTTCCAGTCCAAGTTCAAAATCATCAATCTTACGTTTTAAAATATTTTTATAATTCATAAAAAATGTAATACATGATTTCAAAATGAATTTGAAAAGATTCAACTGATCTGGAATTGAGAAATCCTATCATGCGCTGCTTTTCAATCCGAAATAGCAAAAAATAAAATGATGTTATTTTTCAATGAAATTTCATACACATACTCAAATAACCTACCTAAGAATAAATATAAAATTTATTTTTCCAAAATCACCCAAAAACTGGGTCAAATTGGCCCCGAAGGCCAAAATAGTCATTTTTATCCTCTGATCCGGCCGACGGATTGACCTAAAATTTTACCAAGACCTCCACACGGACGTTATGAAACTTTTGGGACCAACCATAGATCGATCGGAGGTCAGACACTCCCTCATGTGCCGTCGGGGTGCACTGGGGTACCTCCTCCTCCTTCTTCATCTTCTTCCTTGGTCACTATAACCAAAACCCTAAGTTCCTCCCATCAGTCTTAACCCCCCTACTTCTCACCCTTATTTCTCTCTACTCAGTACATCTTTTCACCTAATTTTTGAACCTAAACACTCACCACACATCACCCTAACAAACCCCATAATTCTCAAGCTTCAAATTAAGCTTAACCTCATAAAACAAAATGGTCAAAGTTAACCAAAAATAAGGTTTTTAGTTTATGTTCTGACCTGCAACTTGCATTTTAATCATCTTAACAACCACTAAATCCATTTCTAAGGTTACCAATGGATTTCAAATGTCAATTATAGCTAGAAACAACCTTCCCACCAAAGCTTAATTCTCAAAACAAAAATATCAAAAACCCGCCATGGCCGAAACTTCCTCACCACCACCCCACCACCTCCGACAATGGCAAGCTTTGAAACCACCACAAAAATACTGCTCTACGTCCCCACAACACAATCATGCCAACCAAACTAACCGAAATGACCTCAAACTCAAAACCCATTTCATAAAAACTTAGAATCCAAAAATTTAAAACATGAATTCGAACAATTGTAGTACATGATATGAAATTCTAATGATACCAGGAGATTCCTAGTCCTTAAATTAGCCTAGTAGCATACCTTTAATCGTTTGAAGTAACTTCTTCCACAAATTTGAAATTCCAAATTTGATTTTCGCTCTTTTACTTTTCTCGTCTCCCTCTCTCCTCTCTTGACGGTTCTGCCTTATCCAGAGAGTTGTTGATGTCTTAAAAACCTCCTCAAACACTCTAGAATCATGGAGAAGGCTGGGGAGAGCTCTCTTTTTGCTAGACAGCAACTTGAAAATAAATACCATGCAATGACATTTTCGTAAATACTTTAACTTTAATTTTTTTAATTATTTTTTTAATAATTATATTCATATTCGAACATGCATTAAATATATATATATATATATATATAT
>CM042186.1:51946-74054 GCA_023539305.1 Ilex asprella | reverse complement strand
ACACACACACACACATCAATTTTGGCCATTGATGGCTTGAGTTTGGCGGGCCCAGCCCAAGACTAACCTCCAGGTTCGTCACTTTCCAACCCTACCCCAACCCCCACCCTTCACCCCATCTAGCATGCCCAAATCAAACATATAAAAATAACTTCAACCACAATTCAGAGAGTAGAAATTCTTACATATGGAGAAAATAGACAATGAGTAAAAGATTTGATGCCCCACCATACTTAAAAAAGCTCATCCTATCGCATCTACGTGATGCCTACAATTTGTATTATGGTATACTCAGAATGTATAGTAAGTCCTAATGGAATCACAATCAGTGCTTGGCTCCAAATTCAACCCTGCGGCCTTCTCTAAGGATGCAACAGACTTGTCCATTATGGCTTCAGAATTTAAATTCCTTCTTTCAGCACAAGTGTTGCTTGGAAATTCAGTCATGGCCATGAAAATCCCCTCTTCCAGAACTGGGAATTGGCTCATCTGTTAAGTATCAAAGAAGTGCTATTCAGGTAAATAAAACAGTATAAATCATAGATTTGCATCTGATGGCAAGGAAACTACCGACAATTACGAGTCACTACTCTTAGATCCCACAAATGAGCACGATAATTAAACATTTAAATGCAACATGAAGGCACGATAGCAATTTACAATGAAAACCAAACCAAAATAAAATATTCAACACAAAAAATACCTATAGCACCCACACCATAGCCTTTTTGCCCCCCTAAAATAAAAGATTGCCTCCCACATCCTCACAAACTCAAAAAAAAAAAGATAAAGAAAATAATTCCTCCAGTTATTACTCCAAAATGACTCAAATGAGCGAAGCAAATTTAACCTTTAAATGCAAAAGTTTTGCAAATTTATTCGCTTTCTTTTCTTTCTTTCTTTCTTTCTTTTTTTTAATTTCATGATAACCATAAAAGCAGTAACCCTAAAGCTGCACCTCCACCTCCACCTCCACCTGAATGATGTATCTAATAGTTCCACACCAGGAATTAAACATAGATGGCAGACAACCAGTTCCTGCAGGAGCTTTAATCACGAGTAGTTTGATAGGTAGACCCAAAAAAGGAGATTTCAAACTATCCAAGTCAAATACCATGTCACATGTCAACAGGCACTTGATTGATCACAAAAGAAATATCAGTTTTAGCTGAAGCAGAAGGATTTTTATCACGTGCTCTGGCCATTCAAGTCAAAGAACCGCTGGGAACTAGTAAGGGTATCCAATGGATACCTCATGTAGATTCTCCCAGCATAAGGGTATCCAATGGATACCTCATGTAGATTGTAGACCAATGAATACCAGATGAAATGTTTTTCTTGTGGCCTAGATATAATGTAAACCTTCACCTTCAAGACAACTAGATAATAAAGACAATCGCACAATGTTTTGGAATATTTTAGCATCAAATGCCGGATTACAACTTAAAACCAGGGATTTTGATATGATAATATGGCATCTGCTTTTAAGATCCATATCTGATCACCAGAGGCTAGGTTGAGGAAAAAAGTGTAATCTTCGGACTTGCTCGCACGATCACTATCCTTGCCAAAAACAACACAAAATTTGTACCTTGTTTGAGTAACTGGTGTGCATCAGGATATTGGGTACAAGTAAAATTCCAATAATCTTAGTACCCAAGCAAAATTGATAGAAACAGAAACCAATGTTACACTTTTAATCTCAGATATACAAGGAACGGAAATGAAACCAAACCATTGATAATCCAATCCCATGTCATTCTATAAAAACTAAGCAGGGGCAATCGTCCCAGAGAATTTGCTTCTTGGCAGACTGGAAATCCAGTCATCCTACACTATCTCACCGTTGCACACAGAACGTGCAAGAGGGCATACATATCCATGCAAAAAGGCATAAATAATTATGCAAATAAAAATCACAAGATAAATGTCCACAGTAACTCACTGATGGCATCAGATGCCTACTGTCACCTCTATACCTGTGTGCACATGGTTTGGGGGGGGGCATGGAGGTGGGAGAGGAGGAGAAGGTAGCTGCCATAGCAACTCAATGATGGCATCAGATGTGCCAGTATTTGGTGAATGTCACTTGACTATTTAGACAACATACTTGAAACAACGCATTAATGAAGAGTCATGTGCATAGCATTTATCTTACCTTGTTCGTCTTCATCTCCATTTTGAGTTGTAAAGAATGGGGTGAGGTAATTCCTATCTAATGCTGTGAATGATGAGGTGCTGCAGCAAAGAACATAAACTATAATCATTTTAATATGAATCAACAGAAGAAAAAAACATAATGGATGTCAGCTTGAAGAACCTCTTGTGAAATTCTTTGAGTTTCATCTTGAGCCTGTTCCCAGATGATGGTTCCCCATCATAAGAAGGAGCTATGTAGCCGTTGTCCTCTTCAAAGCTCTGAAATCAAATAAATAAAAAAAAAAAAACAAGATTAGGACATGTTACAACTTAAAAGTACATCAACCAGCATATTGGTAATATCAGTGTGCTCTCTCAACTATTTTTAACCCCATTAATCTGAAATCACTCCACTAATATTTGGATATATACATCGATCGTTTCTGTTTCTACTTCTATGATATTTTTCCTTTTTTTTCTTCCTGGAGGGTGGGGGATGGGGTGCTGCACAGAAACATCATTCAGTTTTCAGTATCACCTTTCTAATCCAGACTACAGACATGAACTAATGAACAATAAAGAAAAGAAGAAAAACAACTGCTCTCAGCTTAAAGAGGATCGAGGTTTTGTTACCCAATGGCGACCTAAGACAAAATGATAGGAGGTAACCCATTGAAAAATAGGAAACACCGGAAAATGCCTTACAAACAACAGCCAAGCTTTTCTAGTGCTCAGAAGTAAGAAAGCTGAATTCTATTCTTTTCAAATAACAGATAAAAGTGAATCAGGATAAATGGTTAACAAACCAGAACCTAGTTTTTAAAAAGGTATCCAACTTAAGGGACATGTTGTGAAGGCATGACTTGGAGGACATGTTTTCCACCATGATGCTAGCTGTCACAGAGTGCAAATTACACTCGAATTTTTGCTTTGTGATGACACTGAGATCCAACAATCAGTCTCAGCCAAACACATGATATGTTCACAGAAACAATATATCGAACAGAAAATGAGCAAGAATCAAACTCACAGCAGACACATGAGATTACTGGTCGGAAAACCAAGCCTTTTACTTCTCAAGCACAAAGGATTTTTGGCTAAGGGACTGCTTACAAACCACACCCAAATTCTCTTAGGTTACTATAGACCCTAGCAATGTTTATATAAAGTTATACATGGCAGTTACAACCCAACCGCCTAGGCAATGGAGGCACCAATCAGCTTTGGTCAACTCAACCATGCAGTTGACATCCCCAACTGCTAGGATTCCAAGTACCAATCAGATTCGCCCTCAATGATTGTGGGTGGTTCTGCCATTCCCCCACAATGTTGCTGAACCAATTAGAAGCATCAGGCATGGCTGAAGCAATTATGCCTTTGTAATTGCTGCATGAGACAGCTAACAACTGCCCAAAACCTGCCCCATATGATCAACACATGTCACGTGCCAAACAATCTTCAGTCCATGACTCTGTCTTTCAAGCCTGCAATGCACCTCAATTGGAACCCACCGTAAGCCTTGCTTGCTTGTGCCCATGCATGTACGGCCTCCCTCAACCATGCAAGGAGCTTCTGGATCCCACCGATCATCAATCCCATAGGGAGTCATTTTTACACCACAGGGGTGCTTAGCCAAGCACCTCCTGACCTTGACTAAGGCACAGGGCGCCATTGGGCGAGCACCCGCATACCATAGCCATGCCAACGAGCTAACCCCAGTCTACTCCAGTCATATATTTCAACTCTTACCATCTTACATTTTGCAAGAATAACAAAGAAGTCGAAGAAATTTGCAAATACGAGAAATGTCTTCTTGAAGGTCCAACGAGGGTGAGATTGTTACAGTGGAATCACAAAGTCAACAAGGAACGGAGCAAGGTCTCGTTTCTTGGTGGGTGGCTTGCAGTGGAAGATCTACCTTTGCATCAGTGGCATCGGGACGTCTTCCATAAGATAGGAGAATGGTGTGGAGGATTTCTAGCTGTCAATTGTCAGACAGAAAACCAAGAGAATTTGTATCAAGTGCAAATTAGAGTTCATAAATCAACATCCGTTTTTTACGGACAACTTTGAATGTTTATTTCAATGGGAAAGTCTACAGAATTAGAATAAGTCTGTTTGTCAATCTGTGTGGATACATTCGTGAGGAAAAAATGAAGATTTTTGGAAATGGCGGTACAAAAAATGGGTGCATCAAGCGAGAGGAAGAAGATGATAGGAGGGTTTCAAAAGAAACACGTGGCAGCAGGAGAGATAAGGTGGTAAGGAAAAACTGTGCTCTTGTGAGTAAAAGTAGCATTAAGGAGGCTGGTTATTTGTTGGAAAATAAACACAATAATTACGTAGTTAATATATAAATGGTGTCAAATCCCATGATTTTGGGAAATCTAAATCTAATTTGAATTTTAAAAGTGGGGTTAAGATGGTTAAGGAAGGGGAGAAAAAAAGGGAGGTGACTTTGGGCAGGGGCAAAATGGGATGAATGATGATCTGGTAGGCTTAAACAAGACCACTCAAATGGGGCCCAGCAAATTACTGGTCTTCGAATGAAAATGAACATAACGGCCCGGAAAAATTGATGTAATGTTAATGGGCATAAATTTCTAGTTAAATTGGTGAGTAATTAGGGTTAGGAAGAGAAGATAAGATTAAGAAAAAGAAGTTAATAGATTAAAGGAAGAGTGTACTATGTTAGGGTCACACGACTATATCCCAATATGTATATATATATATATAACATAACACTACACTTCCCCTCAAAAGTGTTAGAGAAAAGATTGGATTGGTGCAAGAAATGAGGAAGGTTGATTTTAGCTTACTCTATTTTGGCAAGTTCATTGTGGGTAATGGGGTGAAAGTTTTTTTTTGGGAGGACAACTGGGTTGAAGAGGAGGCATTTTTTACGTTATTCCCTCGGCTGTTTCGTCTTTCTTGTTATCATAATGGTAGTGTCATTTCTTTGATTAAAATGGATTCCTATCCAATTCCCTATGATTTTGGATTTCGTAGGGATCTTAATTATAGGTACGCCTCATAATTATTGACTCTTCTATCATTACTCTATACATTCTCATTTAATCAAAGATTTTTATCTTGTGTTGGGCTATTGAACCTTCCAATATCTTTTCATGTAAGTCCTTTTTGATTCCTTAATTGATGATCCTTTAATTTCAACATATTTCCCGACATTGAAGATTTGGAAACTAAGATGCCTTCGAAAGTGCAAGTGTGCCCACGGGTCCTTGCTCATGTTAAGATTGACACCTTTGATGTGCCCCAAAAAAGGAGACCCTATAATAGTCTTTGCCCACAATGGTGTGTTGTGCAGAGTTTATTGTGAGAGTGTGGACCATCTATTCTTACATTGTCCTACAACTTTATACTTATGGAATAAACTATTCAAGTTGGTTGGACTTTGTCGGGTGGCTCCATAATCAATTTTATCCATGTTTATTGTAGTTTAAGGATTGGGTGGTGCAAAGAAGTGTTTTGAAAAGCGCCCCTAGACAAAGTGAACTTCAAAGAGGCAAGTAATAAGCTATACATCGACACCGGCAACGAGGCGAGCCAAGCGAGTGCCTGAGTGAAGTGATAATTTGTATCTCTTGCATTATCATTGATAGATATCACATCATTCTCCCACACAGTTATATATATATATATATATATATATATATATATTCACACCAATTAAGTTGATTATTGTTTAAGTTAACATTATTGGTGTGATTTCTACCATTTCACAAATATCCTCATTCCTAAATCTATATTTTCTGGTTTTACCACTCATCCATCTTAACATATTCATTTATTCTTAATTGCCCAACATCATGTATATGTTATATTTGCCTGAAATTCTCTTTAATTTGTAGATATTATCATCTAACTCCAAAATTTTGAAGTTCTATTAGGCTAAAATTACGCTTGCATAACGCTGAATTTTGGATTTAATGCACTGGAAGTGTCAAATGTGGTTTTGAATTAAGTTAGAATTAGTTTTGTGGTATTTTGACGTATGCTAGAGTTAGGTGTCTAGGGAAGACTGTCAAAGTTTCAATTCCATATGGTATATTACGAACGTATCATGCAACATGTGACTTATAGTATTTCGGGGACTGAAATGCTTGCTAGTGGCTATATAATGAATCACAAAACTTACTTCGCCCAAGGGACCACCATGGCCATCACCTACAACTTGTAAAGCTTCCAGCATGGTACCTGTTGACCCTCCAATCAGTAAGACCTGCAAAATTGCCCATAAGATTAGAGACATGTTACATGACTAGAAAGCATAATCCATTGCCATCTTTTTAAAGAACATATTCATTAAAAGGCACTGAAAAAGGGATGCAACCCAAGTGCCAAGTATAAGGTATACGCATGACAAAAATAAAGCTAAACTCAGAAACTTCTCCAAATTCTCATAGAAGGACTTGTTGAGTCTCTATATACATTCTACGAACCAAGAATCTTCATTAAGATCAATGTATTCATACCGGATCCCGTCGGACACTCGAGTATATGCACATCTAATACACACCATATATATCTGATAATCATAAAATATCTAGACACTTTGCCGATACGTGTCCATAGTGTATATGCTTCAGATATGAAAGTGCATACATAGAGCAATATGTATTATTTAACAACTTATGTTTTATACTTTCCTCTCGAATTCATCAACGCATAAACAATCGAAACGACTTTGAAGATACGTGGGTGTTTCTTAAGTATTATCTACTATCACAAAAAGAGAGTAAAATGAATTAATTACACTATGTCTGTTTCAAACAAGAATTCCTAATCAAACCAACTAGTTAAATCATAATTTTGATTTTTAGTTGGGTTCACTTTATAAACGTATCATAATGAGATGATTTATACTTTCCTAAAAATAAAAAATACTAATTTTTTGTAGTATGGCTAAAGAACTTATTAGAAATTATAAGTATCAAATTGTCAAATAATAGTGTAAATATAAAATACATTTTATCCTAAGCATATTCGTATCCTAATTTTTAAGTATTTATCATATCACTATATTCGTATTTTACTCGTATCTTATATGTATTTGTACTTCTTTAATACACTTCTCATAATGACAAAATATTGGAGAACTAAGCATACATAATTTGAGCTTATATAAGAGATTCAACACACTCATAGAACCTCCGAATTTTTACTTGCCACAAGGTCCAAATGAGACTGTTAATTGGCTAATTAACAGTCTCTAACTTTCTTGCACTCTCTAACTAAACCAACTACCAGACCTTGTTAGGAAATTATTCACTGTAATTGGCTAATTTTGTGAAGTGTTGTTGTAAATCAAAATCTACGTCGATGGTCATGATGCTTCTAAAATCAGTTCCGAAAGCTCCAAAGGAAGGAAAGAGTTCAAACTTCAACGCTGTATTAATGGAACTGAATTTAGAAATACCCACGAAT
Source organism: Ilex asprella (assembly GCA_023539305.1). Classification (NCBI taxonomy): domain Eukaryota; kingdom Viridiplantae; phylum Streptophyta; class Magnoliopsida; order Aquifoliales; family Aquifoliaceae; genus Ilex; species Ilex asprella. The sequence goes on along the minus strand of CM042186.1, from coordinate 66,467 downwards.
AACTCTTAGGCTTTTCATGAAATAGATTTTCTAAACATCAAAATATATTTTGAAAATATTGGTTGAGTCATGTATTGAATTCAATTTGAGCAATACTCTTTATTGCTCAATAAGTCAAGTTTTTTCTTGATTTCTAGCTTAAAACAAGTAGGGACAGCCTTATGCTCCCGTGCCTTCGACTATAGCTATTTTTGAACACTTAGAAAAACAACTGGAAAAAGATTGACGAGTTGGGTAGTGGAGACCGCCCTCTAGGACACTCGTGGCTTGAATCATTTTCTCATTCCAGTAGCAACCGCCCTCCCACTACTCTCTACCAGAGCTCCCTTGCCACATCATATAGTAACTCCGCAGCAAATTACCAACCACCAAAGTAGTTTCATTAATCATTAATAGTTCAAGGCACACCAAGGCGTAAGGTTCATGCACAAGGTAAAGGTGAGGTTTGGGCCTTAGCAAGATGAGGTGTACATACAAAACATGAAAAATAGCATATGGAAATGGAATTGCAAATCTAGCAGCCTAGACAGCTAACTCTAGCCCAAGTCATCAATCCAAACAACCAATTTTAACTTAGTAATTCAACACTAACAGAAAAATTCAGCAGTAGTATAAGCACAATTTTAGTCTAACAAAACATGAATTCAGCAAATTAAGCAATTAGATCACAATTATTAGCAAGACACATTGGCCTAGTTAACAAAACAATGCAAATTTCAGAAAATTTTGTGTAAATACAACATATACATTTCATGTTAGCTATTTCAACAACATACAACCAATTACACAAAATTCCTACCATAAACTTTTAACCTCACATTTCAGCTAATTAAATAAACAATATTACACGTAATTCAGGATCTAGTAGTGATATTTACTAATTTCAACATCATATGTATATCTATATTACTATAAAAGGTCAACAAAAGTGAAAACCCTTTGATTGAATATAATAGCCTCAATAAAATAAGTAATGCCCATAATACCCTTTTTTGAGTTAGAATAACAACATGAATGCTATATTATTTGTAATTGTGACTATTGACATACTATTCTACACTTTTATTTTTCAGTTATGCCATTAGATAATCCTATAGTCAATATTATTGTTCATCCAACAAGTATTACTGATATATAACTCTTACACAGTACCAACTCTAGTAAATAAATATAGCATTTAGTCATTAGATATAAACCGTTCATCTTGCATGTTGCGTCTTGTTCACAAACATCTAACACACAAATACGAAATGTACAATAAATGTATAAGTTATACATTATTAATATGTTAGAAGTTGAACCACTTCAGGCGACCAATCTCACAGAAGAGTTGGACATACACATTCTAGGAATAAATATTAAGGTACAGCGAATACATCATTTACCATTTAGTATTAAGGTGCAGTTAATAAAGTAATTATCTGAAGTCCATTCCTTTCATGGCTTTTGATATGGCCTCTTACTGCTTGTTTATATTCTCATGACAAAATGGATCACAATAAGCTTAGTGGATGAACTACCACATCCCCTCAATTCATGCAGAATATGTTGATTATTTTTATGCCGGGACATCAGTTCAACAACCTCTTCCTATTGCTACAATTCCAAGTGTGGATGAAGCTTACCCTAAAACCCAAATGACCATGTCGCCATCCCCCCTTATGAAAGAAGGCAGAGGATGAATTTTATTTCAAGTGATTTCTATTTGTATCCCATAAGGTTATCCTATTACTTCCATTTTTCAGTGGTTGTGAGAGATTATTATGTTTATGGACAGGCTTACACCCAATGAGTGAAGAACAAGGTTTGAACTCGGGAAGAGTAGAATGAGAGGCTTAAGAGACAAAAAGTGAGTTTTATCACTTTCACTCTCTATTCCATTTTGTCATCTTAGTTTCATGGTTCATATAGGTTATCAACTTCACTACAGAATATTAATATTAGAACCTTTCAGTTTGTGTTTGTTATCATGCTTCTGTATGTGGGAGTTAAAGAAAAATGTTTTGATTGTGACCTCTTGTGCTTGTCTTCCTCTTTGAGATGTTTTCATTTTCTTATAAGAGTTAAATTGAATGATGCAACTGAGTTAATGTCAACAAAATATCGTGCATAAATCTGTTGTTGCAATAGAAAAATGATGGCATATCATGTTTTTGCTAACCTCTTAGATTACCTATTCAAAAAAAGGACACGTTGTCCAGACATGCTTTTAGGTCCAAACGGTATTTGGAATCAAGGGTTGGACCTAGTTGTGATATTTTTCTTTGGCAAGTTCATCTTGGGATGAATTTCACCATTATGAAAGTAATTATTCCATTATTGAATTAACGACAAAGAAAAAAAGAAGGATAGGAATCAAGAAAGAACTCAAATTTGTTTTCCCAATAAAATAAGTTCCACATCATAAACACTTCGAGGCTATACTTATCGACTTCCTTGTCTTGGCATACAATCACAATTACTTCTTACCCCAATTTTTTCACTTTGGAATGAGTTGCCATGGGATCCCTGGCCTATGCGTATATATCGTCACTTATCTATATAATAAAGTACAAAGGACTTCAAATCTATCTATACATTAAAAAAATGACTTTTGCTTTTAGCAGTTCAGATTTATCCAAATTTTACAGAATTTAATCTGAGGACTAATATTAACTCACAAATTTTTAGATTCCCGCCCAAAACATTAGAGGTCAACATAGTATTGAGTCATCTAAAGCTAGTAAAAGTAACTTGGAGCAGCTCAAATCAATCACTACCCTTAGAAATGAGCAAGAGGCTAACAAAACAATTTTGCCAAAAGTGTCTAATAATACAGAAAAAGAGACTCTGGGTGACTCTACTTAGAGTGAGAAACTTGAGTTGTCTAAGGTGGTTGATTTAGATGAGAATACATGTGATATTTCTACACCCTACCCTATCTTGGCATACAATCACAATTACTTTTTACCCCAATTTTTGCACTTTTAAATGAGTTGTCATGGGATCCCTGGCCTATGCGTATTCATTTAGTCAGTTATCTATATAATAAAGTACCAAGGATTTTAAATCAACTATACATAAAAAAATGACTTTTTTACAAAATTTAATCTGAGGGCTAATATTAACTCAACAATTTTTAGATTCCAGCCCAAAACATTATAGATGGTTTTTGCTTTGCCTTCAAGATGGTTTTTGGTTTTGTTTTTGTTGAGATAATAGTTCTTAATCTGTTATTTTCTAGGGGCTTTGGTTTTCTTGATGTTCTATTTTTTTTGGTTCATATTGATTGGATGGAATTGGTGTGTTATTTTGCAGTATTGTTACTATTTTTTTTTTTGATATTTGTTCTATAAACTGTAAGGAATTGGGTTTAAACTAATTCCCTTATTTACTTGAACTAAAGAGTGGCATGGGCTAATAGCCATGCTTAGTTACTTCCTTCTTCAAAGCTTAGTTGTGTAATGTTTGCAAACTAAGCTATAACTAGCTAGAGGTGATTTAGAGGCACTATGACAAAGTTTATTAACATCCTTCTATACAAGATGCTTCATTGCGTTCTTTTATGTGACAATGGAGGGATTACTTTGAGTTAATAGGGTGCATAGTTGTTAACATCGTATGATACGCGATACGTATTGTACGATACATCACGATACAACGCTAAAATGATATGGATCAAAGTTCTGTATCGTTTTTGCGTTGTATCGTCAGATACACGATACATTTTTACGATACGATACGTATCGGTACGATACGAACGATACATACAAAGGTTTTTTTTTTTTACAGAACGACGTCATTTTGGACTAGGCAGGTACTCCAACAAACATGTGATCCTGTGCAGTGGAAAAAATGATGTTAATTTATTTACAACGCCAAATATATATATTTTTTTTTTGTATCAAAATTTTTGAATCTTGATTAATATAAACTTTTTAATTTCTTTACAAAACCCAATCTCTTTGGTGTTTGAAGTTTGAATTAGTGAACTATGGTTGTGAACTTTACATTATAATATTAGTGGACTATGTTGATGACTTGAATAGTTCGTAGAGTATTGATGAAATGCTATATTTTTATGTGTATGATTTTTTTTAAAGGTATATATATTTTATTATTATTTATTTAAAATTATACCGTATCTTTCGATATACGATACGATACACTATTAAAAAAAAATGATATGTCTTCCTATACACGATTTGATAACTATGATAGGGTGTATATCCTAGGAGAAAATAATAAGACGGAGTTTCGCAGGGATATGATAAGCAACTTTGGGAAGCATTCTGATATGCATTAGCAGCTGCTGATTTTGTTGAGATAATAAGGCCAGAGAGGATTTGAATTCCGATTTCTTCCTTCCAGGCGTATATGTTGCAGGCCATTAGTAATTGTAGCATACATCAAGGAGGTGTTTAAGCATTTAAATTTTTTATGATTGTGAATGGATTACGATTGTTTTGGCTTTGATCTGAGGTGAAACTCTTGAGGATTCCTTCTCTCATGTGGGTTATCACAACTGGTAATCAAATCCCTTAAATCTCACTTCCAACTGCTCAAAAGGGAACCTCATTTCTTCGCCATATAAGACGGCTTATTGTGCTAACTTTAGGCCATTTTAAATTGCCAAGTGACCAATTAGGCAAGTTTTCAGGGGATTTTTTGTTTTCATTATGTTGTAATCTTTACTGACATAAAAGGGTAACATTTGTATCCCCCAATCTATTTTCCTTTAATGAACAAAGTCGGTCCACGTTCAGTCAACGTTGAAATAAAAAGTACATACATTTTGTTTTATAACTTGTTTGAATGCTTCACTAAGTGTTTGATTTTTTTAATTTTTTTTTTATTGATTGAACTTTGTTCTGGTATTTTTGTTTCCATCAATATATGTGCTATCTGAAATATAGGGGTACTATTCAATTTGTGATTTTTTTTTTTTGAATATTTCAATTTTCTAGTTGGATTTTGATGTTATCCAATAATTTGATTTTGGTATCTCAATATCATTTATTATTACTGGTGGAGTATATGTACACACATATCATAACCAAAGAGGTCGATATTGGTCTGTAATGCCACAATAGGCCATGAAACTCTCGTTATATCCAACTTTTTTTAGATCATATCACCCGATACCATTCTGTGAATCAGGGATCGTGTCTCACAGTCCTCAGAGTTCATGATACCATGACCTATAACCATAGGCCCAAGTGGTCCCTAAGTGATACTGTGACCTTGAACTTTGGGCCAAGGCGATGCAAGGTATGAAAGTTGTCTCTCCTAGACTAGGTGAGGTGCAATAGCTGGGCCTTGTTGCAACTTATATGAGGCACACCTTTAACCTTCCAAGCCTTCCAAGCTGCATGATCCATGAAAAGTGATACTTTGAAGAAGGTCGTCAAGATTTTCATTAAACAGACAAGTTTGAGAGATCCTCCTTTTGAATAATGCCTCTTTCAAATGGTCAAATTTTAGACAAAATCTTATGTGTAATAGATTGGATAGATTCCCTTTTTTTGTTGAGTGGGAGGATTATTAGCCATGAGTTAGACATAATTCAGTTCCTAGGGTAGTTTTCAGATCATTGTCCTATTGTTCTTGATACTTCTTTGATTAGGTGGGGTCCTTGTCCCTTTAGGCTTGAGAATATGTGGTTAGGTCATCATAGTTTTAAGGGTAAATTTAAGGAATGGTGGGGGAAGGAAATATACAAGGGTGACAGAGATTTAAATTTATGAAAAAAATTGGAGATGGTGAAACAAAAGTTGAAATTGTGGAATAAGGAAATATATGGTGATCTTAGAATAGAGAATGTATTAATCATAGGGAGAATTGAAAAAATTGATAAATTGGAAGAGAATGGAGGTTTAGATAAGAGTTTGAGAAAAGAGGTGGGATCTTAGAAATAAGTTTGAAGGTTGTGTTTAAAGAAGAAAGGAATTGGAGGCAAAAAGCAAGGGTAAATTGGATAAAAGAGGGAGACAAAAATACAATACTCATTCATAGAGTGGCAAATGGGAAGAGGAAAAAGAAAATTATTGATAAATTAAAACTTGAAACTGGGGAAATTATGGAAGGAGTAATAGAGAGTAGGATTATTGAGTTCTTTGCTAATATGTATTCAACGGAGGAGACTAATAAGTCTACAATAGAGGGGTTAGAATGGAGTCCCATTGAGGAGAGTACAGCTAGGTGATTGGAAAGGCCTTAAGAGGAAGAAATGAGACGAGCAATTTTTGATTGTGGAAGGGGTAAGGCCCGGGACCGGATGGTTTTACTATGGCAGTGTTTCCAGATTGTTGGGAGGTAGTTAAGGAGAATTTGTTGAGAGCTTTTTTCTGAATTTTTCCATAATGGTGTGATTAATGCAGTTACCGATGCTATTTTTATCTCTCATTCCAAAAAAGGAAAAGGACTTTAGACCAATTAATCTTGTGTTTAGTCTTTATAAAATCATTGCAAAGGTATTGTCATTGAGATTGAAGGAAGCTCTTAGTGGGACAACAGCAGTGTGTCAGAATGCTTTCATATGTAGAAGACAAAGAAGGTGAAAAAGGATTACAGATCAAGGGGTAAAGAAGGTATTGTGTTTAAAATTGATTTCGAAAAAGTTTATGAATATGTTGACCAGGAATTTTTGAATAATGTGTTGGAAGTGAAAGGTTTTGGTAGTAGGTGGAGAGAGTGGATTAATATATGCTTGCAATCAATGAATTTCTCGATTATGATTAATGGAAAGCCTAGGGAAAGATTTAAAGAAACTAGAGGATTGAGACAAGGTGATCCTTTGTTCCCATTTCTCTTTACTTTAGTAGCTGATGGCTTGAATAGGTTGGTCAGAAGAGTAAAGAGATTTGATCTTGTGGAGGATTTTATAATTGGGGGAGAGAGAATTTTTGTGACTTGCAATTTGTTGATGTTACTATCTTTTTTTCAAGGGGAGATAATGAAAATTTTCAAAATTTAAAAAAGATAGTGAAAGAGTTTGGAAGCGTATCGAGATTAAGAGTCAATATGGAGAAAAGTTTGATTGTAGGTATAAATTTCACTCATGATAAAATTTCTAGACTAGCAGGGACGTGATGTGGAAGAGTGGCTATTAAAGTATTTAGGTCTTCCTTTGGGAGGGAATCCTTTATCCATAGCTTTTTGGGATCCAAAGGTGGAAAAGGTGGGAAGAGGATTAGATGGGTGGAAGAGGTCTTATATTTCTAGAGGTAGATTAATCCTGAAAGTTCAGAATAAGACTTGAGAAGATGATGAGTGCCTTTTGTGGGAAGGAAGTGGTGAAGGGAAGAAGGATCATTTGGTAAATTGGGAGCAGGTGTCAAGACTAAAAATAAAAAGGGATCATTCGGTGGGGAATTTGAAAGCAAGAAATGTAACTTGAGTTGGTAAATGGCTCCGGAGATTTCCAATGGAACAAAATTCATTATGGTATTCGATTATCAAGAGCAAATATGGATTACAAACTAATAGATGAGATGCCAATGGAGTAGACCGGGGAACTCTATCCATGGAAGTTCATTGCTTAGGGATTTTCAGAATTTTCTTAAAATGCTACATTCATTGTGGATAATAGGAAAAGAGTTCGGTTTTGAGAGGATGTGTGGGCTAGGTTATCATCTTTTCCCAAATAGGTTTCTTTCCTATTGTCAAATATCAAAGCAATATAATAAGTGATAGGCTGTATATATCTTATACACAAATCTGTTTCACAATCTTCGTTTTTCTCTTTTTCTTTCTCTTCCATCTTTCACTCCTAAAATCTAATACTTAATTTTTTTTAAAATTTTAAATATATCAATGTGATTGAAATCAAATTTTTTAGGTTCTTGGGTAGAACCAGTTAAATAGGGTCATGCAGTTCTTGTGCAGTGCCATGTTAGGAGTCATGCGCCCAAGAGTGAGTGGCAGCTAAAGCGTGATGACAGTGAGCAAGGGTTATGGTGAAAATTTACTTGTGCCAATATGATCTATGGATTGATGTACGGTAATGATTGAAAGAGGTGTAACATGAAACTAGTACTTTTATTATCAGTACAATGATGGTAGTTATTTATACAACGACAATAGTAGACTAGTCTGAAAATGAGGTGATTAAAAGTGTAACTTAATCAAGGATAATTATGAGTAGAGGAAATCCAAATGGTTGACTATGTGGCTTAGTGATTCTAATCGAATGTTGTGAAATCAGAGTAAATCCTATAGTAATGTCAAAAATGTATGATCTACTAAAATATGATGCGAGTACAGGAAATATGACAATGGCTACCAACAGAGATGTAAATTAATCAAGTTAATTAATTATATTATAGTATCATGCCTACAGGTTGTGCATTGTGTTGGGTTGTGACCTCATGAAGAATTTTAACTTTTCTCATTGATTTAGAAATTAAATCCTTACATCAACAAATGTAATAGTTATAGTTCCTCCAAAAACAAAAATCCACCTTGCTATTTGCCACAAGATGTAAATCAAAGTTTCCACAGGATCAAATGCTTCAAACAGGGTATTTATATGAATGGGAGTTCAATCCAACCATCTCAAAGAATCACGTTGTACTTGATGAACTTTTTGTGCCTTATAGCTGATTCATCTTTTTTCCCCCTCTTATATGTCGATAACCCTAAGCTCTAGTTATGCCGTTGTATCACAGTCCAGTATCTGATAGGAAATTTTTTATAAAAGAAGAAATTTTTATTGAGAAAGTGAATCAAAAAAATTGGATACATTGTGGAGGACAAGAAATCCTAAAGCATAGTTAAAAAAACGCAATATAAAGAATAACTATGCGTTGACACTAAAGCAATGCTGCAGTCTAATCCCGTTGAAGGTCTGATAGAGTCAACCTTGTAAAACTTCATGTGGCTTTGGTCCATAGAGAAGCCATAAAACAACTCCTTCCCATACTAACTCTGAAGGCAGAATATGATTATTGAATATTCTTGCATTTCTTTCCCTCCAAATGCACCAAAGTAGTACCATCAAAGCACAATCCTATAGTAGCTTTGCTTCCTTTTTCTTTCCAAAACCCCAAAACTTAATGTGCAACAGATCTTCTTCTGTAGAAGGACAAACCCAAACTTCACCAGCTAGCTTGAATAAATTATTTCAAATCCTCATGCAAAAGTGCAATGAACGAACAAATGAGGATTCGATTCTCCACTATTCAAACAATAAGGACAAATATAAGGGCTCAAAGCCTTATAGGGCCTTCGAATCTGCAACAAATCACTAGTGTTCACCCTATTAAGGACAACAGACTAAGCAAAAGCCTTAATTTTTGAAGAAATTTTGGCTTTCCAAATAAATTTGGCTAGAGAAAAAGGCTCAACATTTTGGGGACTAACAAGATGTGAGTAGAAAAATTTATAAGAGAATATTCCAATAGGAAATTGGATTTGCAGAAAATTCAATGGGATATTCCAATAGGAAATTGGATTTGCAAAAAACTCAATGGGATAAGGGGTTTGATGTTTTGAACCACTGGGTTGGAATGCAATTGACCTTTAAGATAAGACTAAGAATGTTGATTAAAAGGAGAAGGCCAAGAATCTTAAGTTACAAGCATGAACCAAACAACCTAGAGAGGGTATGCATCCCCAGAGATGAGTAGATTCCTTCACAAGTCTGACATTTGAACCTATGCATTCTGTATCCAGATAATCAACCTACAACCAGATCTTGTGTGCCGGATTGGGAAGTTGTTGATTGATGAAGAGCAAGTGACTTAAAACAGTACCATCCACATGACCATAGACGTCATGGCTCTTAAGACTGGGGAGAAATAGATGTCAGCGAAGATAATTAGAGAAGACTAAGACAATGGAGATGTGATTCTCGAAATTGGAGGTGGAGTGAGTCGGATGAGGGGTGGAATACGATAGAGCAGGTGATGGAGATGATGTTGTATTAACAGAAAAGGTGGAGATGGGAGGTGAAAACATGGTGAATGGCAAGAAAAAAATCAAGGCATCAGAGGAGGCTCCAATACCATGTAGAAATGTGGAATCCCTTAACCAAGGGAGTGTTGTATTATCATACATGTATAGCATAGTACATTGGTATATTGACAAGAGTAACCCTACCCTAACACAAGTGTAATACATAAAAAACTTAGGAAGCACGGATACTTCCACGGGGTGTCGTGATAGTGTCGGACACGGTCAGGATACGACTGAACACTTATCCGACACAGCTAGAAGTGTCCTAAATAGTAAACTTAGTCAGACATGGCCAGGATGCATCTAGGACATGACTAGGATACTTCTACGACACGGTCAAAAAAAAAAATTATTAAAAAAATAACTTTTAATTAATAAAGGAGTGTGATTTTTAATATATTTATTGTTTTGTAACTTATATACTATGAATTCTAATAGATGTCATGATGTTTGAAAAAAATGTTAGATATTTAATTTGATCTATTTCAATTTTAATTAAAAAAATAATATTTGCTGGGTTTTATTATTAATATTGTTATAATATATGTTTTATTTTTAATATATTACAACTTTATTATTATGTAAAAAATATATTATATTATTTGAATAGTCATATCCGTGTCCTATATTTTTGAACTTTATTGTATTCTCATATTCATATCATATCAAATACCATACCCATATCACAACCGTGTCCATGTTCGTGGTCGTGCTTCCTAGATAAGAACCCTCTAATATGCCCCCGCAAACTATGCAAGGGGTGGAAGCACACATAGATTGGACCGTAATTCCTTAAACTTGGCTAGTAAGCTTTTGGTGAAGATGTCCACCAAATTGATCATATGTGTGGACACATAAAGAACCCGAAGTTGGCTCCAAGCAATATGTTCACAAACGAAATGAATATCCACCTCAATATGCTTCATACAAGCATGTTCATTGAATTGACCGCCAAGTATGTGATGTTGATATTGTCATAGTAGAAAATTATGGGCTTTGGAAGAGGAACATGCAAATCCTGTAGAAGGGATTGTAACCATCATATTACCAACCACATCTTTCTCATCCACCTCCTCCCATTCAATGTCAATTATCCTTTGAATTTTATCACAAAGCTCGTGGTTGCCCTCAAAATTCCAAAGCCTTCATTACCGACATTGGTTACCCTTCTTTTCTCGCTGCTCCTACGCATGATACCTTTAACCCTAATTGGTATCCAGATACATGTGCTTCTTCTCATACAAGACCCCACTCAAGTCATTTTATCTTCTTTTTCTTCTTACAATGGCGATTAGGTTCAAGTGGATTATGGCCATCTTTTACCAATTTCTCATATTGGTCATTCCTTATTACCCTCACTCACTACCTCCCTTCCCCTTCGTATGTCTTTGTGGTTCTTGATATCCAAAAGAATCTTCTCTTAAACAATTTAGAAAGAGATGGAGAAAGTGGATTAAGGATGTTTCTCTTCTACTTTTTTAGCGTTGGTGAATGGTGAACCTAAGGAAAGAGAGAAATAAAATGACCATAATTTTAAGCATTCACTTAATCTTGTTAGGTATAGGTGCTTTTCTTCTAGTATTCAAGGCCCTTTATTTTGGGAGCGTATATATGATACCTGGGCTCCGAGAGGGGGAGATGTAAGAAAAATTACCAGAATAGTTTAATGCTTGCAGGAGGTTAAGGCAAGGAGACCCATTATCCCTTTTGCTTTTCACTTTGGTGGTTGATTTTTTGAGTAGAATGTTTTATAGAGCTGAAGAGGTGGATTTAGTTGAGGGTGTGAAAGAGTAAGTGTGTCACATTTGCAGTCTAATGATGATACAATATTCTTTTTGACTGATAAAACTGAAGGTTTTGCAAATGTGCTTCTGTTGTTAAAACTTTTATGGTAAAATTTATGACTTAGAAATTAATATGTCAAAGAATGGAGTGGCGGGGATTAATTTGGTAGATGATGTTGTGAGAGATTTTTCTACTGTAGCAGGTTGTGTAATACATGAATGGCCTATTAGTTATCTGGGTTTGCCATTAGGGGTCAATCCTAGAACCTTATCTTTGTGGGACCCAGTTGTTACGAGGATGGGAATGAAATTAGATGGTTGGAAGGGGGAATGTTTTTCTTTAGGAGGACAGATTACCTTGTTAAGTCTTGTTTTTCTAGTATTCGTATATATTACTTGTCTGTATTTAGAATTCCAGTAGGTGTTGTTCAAAGATTAGATAAGATGACGAGGGATTTTCTTTACTTAAGAGTGGGGTAGGATAAAAGAGACCATTTAGTGAGTTGGGAGGTAGTGTGTAAGTCCCATAAATGAGGGGGTTTTGGGACTTGGTAATTTAGTGTCTAACAATGTTTCTATGGTTGGGAAGTGCTTATGGAGATTTCCCATGGAACCTAATTCTATTTGGCACAAGATAATAAGGAGGAAGTATAACCTACATCAGAATGGGTGGGATTTTAGATCTGGTTATAATGCAACTCATAAAAGTCCAAGGAAATTCATTTCTCAGGTGTATCATTCTTTCTTTCCATCAGTTTGTTATAAGGTGGGGGATAGATCAAGGGTTTTATTTTGGAAGAACGTGTGGTAAGGTGTGATAGCATTTAGTACTATTTTTCGTCAACTCTATTGTCTTTCTTCTCTCCATGAGACTCCTATTTATAGCTACATTGTTAGGTGTGAGAGTTCTTATTCTTGGGATTTTCATTTCTTTAGGAGTCTAAATGATAGAGATTTGATATATTTGCTTCTTCTTCTTCAAAATTTCAATCCTAATACTTTCCCAGATTGTAGAATTTGGGTTAAGGATAATTCAAGTATTTTCTCTTGTAAATCTTTTTACTCCTATCTTGTTTGTTCCCATATTGATCATCCTTTTTCTTTTGATAAATTCATTTGGAAGGCAAAGAGTCCCTCTAAAGTACAGGTTTTTGTGGTCTATTGTGCTCAATAGGGTGAATACTAACGATATGTTGCATGAGACGCGGAGAATCCAATGCCCATTCATTTATTCATTGTTCTTTTGCTTGGGAATTGTGAAATAAATTGTTTAATGTGTTTGGTGAGGCATGGGTTTGTTCGGCTTCTGTGGAGAAAATGATGCAGACTATATTTAGAGGATTTGGAAGGAGTAAAGAAGGCAAGATTTTGTGAAGTTGTGCTTTGATGGCGATTTTTTGGAATATTTTGATAGAGAGGAATTCTAGGATATTCAGAAATTAATTCCTTACATTGTATTTGGTTTGGGAAAGAATTGTTTTTCATGCCTCTTAATGGTTTTTTTCACCTTTATCGGAAATTCAAAGGGATTGTAAAGCAACTTTGGTTTAATTTTTTTTTTCTTTTAGGATGTTGGTTCTTTTTTTGTGAGGATAACTTGCCCTCCAGAATTTTATTTTGTCTCTCTTCTAAATCTTAATAAAGTTATTTTATCAAAAAAAAAAATAGTAAAAGATGATTTTCCATCTTAAGGCTGTTTCATTTTATGAATGGTGTGTGAAGAACATTCAGGAAAGATTGACAGGATGAATGCTAGTCATTCACCCACTAATTCTTGGCAAGAATAGAAGTTAGGAAATAAAGGACCCAAGGACTAAAATTTCATGGAATAGATTACATTTTTCGGTTAAACATACTCACTGTCTCTATTTTTTCAAAGACAAAGAAGCTGCCCTAGTTGGCAAATGGAACTCATTAGGGGTGCTACACATGAGTTCGAGTCTTATCACTACCATTTGTAGCACCCAAAGAGTGTGGGAAAAAGTTTAGAGCTTCTGTTATTCTATTATTACATTTTGACAGATCATTTGCAAATTGAATCCACCGCCGTTCAAGTGGATGCAACTCTAATGCAACTCTAAGTTCAGAAATACATCCTTCCAAACCATGGTTCAAAGTATCAGCGATATTGCTACGCGTTGGTCGAGTCATTTCCGACTCAGTACCTTCCGAGACGATATCGTTACACGATACACATAAACCCCGAGTTTCGCACGACTCAACAAGTTGTATCCGAGTCAATCCCAAGTTGTTGAGTTATTATCACTGGAATGGCCGGTACAATTATGTGATGTCAGGTATGACTGGAATTTCTCGTCATGTTCAACATTTTTTTTAGATCGTGTCGCCTGATATCGCGCTGCAACGCTGCAACCGGTGTGCCTTAGAGCTCTCGGATCAATAGCCAATATCGCGTCATTGAACCATGCTCCAAACCCATTAATTACCAAAATACAAGACATAACACATCATGGGGTGCAACCTCTCATCTACATTTATTATTAACATAGGAAAGGAGAATGATACTCGTTTCCATTTAATTTAATTGAACTCTACAACCTCAAAGATCTTAACAAAATTTTTACTCTCAATATTTCCAAAAAAAATAAGCAAAACATTATAGAATTGGAGACCATCTGTACCCAAGGATCAAAATGTCGTGTCGACACGTCCGAAACGTCCGAAACGTTTCGGAATTTCAACACACCGACACGAAACATGGGTTGAATCCCAAAATTCTCACGTTTCGGTCGAAACGTCACTGTGTCGGACCGTTTCAGTCGAAACATGTCGAAATAGGT
>CM042186.1:37763-51546 GCA_023539305.1 Ilex asprella | reverse complement strand
CCTCCAATTTAAATTTATTCTTATATAAATGAATATTAAAAGAATAAATATGTTAAATTAATCAATTATTTAGCTTATCTTTATAATAAATGGATTGTATTTGTATTTTTACATGTTTCCACGTGTTTCCATATTTTTTCTGCGTTTTCATTGCGTTTCCGTTTTTGAACTAACCGAAACGGTACTTCGAAACGATATTTCGATCCTTGTCTGTACCAATAATAGAACAGGCAGAAGTATTGATTTTAGGTTTAGATAACTGATAAGTTAAGATATGCATCCAAGCATGCATCTGAGGGTGCAATCCTATGCACTCAAGCTTTGCTACAAGTATCTCATAAACGAAACACAATACAAGAAGAAAGCCAGGCTGCCTACCGTGAGAACAACTATTGCAGTGGTAGCGGTGAATATTGTCTGACCATGCCCTTCTGGAAGATCATGAACTGATTGCAGAGCAAGAGCAAAAGCCATAGCCCCTCGAAGTCCTTATCATGCCCATTATTCATGCCTTTTAGCAAAACTGCAAACAAATCTGCTCAAGAAATAATCTATTATCTACTTACCACTGTACCAAAGAGCTTTCTGATATTTTAAAGGTATTTGTCGATGCACAGGTCGAGCCAAATTCACCAAATATGCGCAAGAGAAAACATTTGCCGCCCTTCACAAAACAATTAAACAAATTGCTCAATAATACGTTCATACTGTTTGCATTCTCATCAACATAAGGGACTATAAGGCAACAAATTATGCACAAAAATTAGATAATCAGGTTGGCATACCTTGCAACTCCAATAAATAACTGGTGTAATGATGGAGTAAGTTAAGAAATGACAATAATGACTTCATTAAACAACAAAAAATCACCGGTAGCAGACCAGACAAATGACTTAAGGATACAATTGAGAAAAAAATGAACCCAACGTGGGACCAGCTATGCTGCTCCATGGCAATATCAAAACCCATGTATATAAATCTGCACGAGAAACAAACAAGACATGTGTCTCTAAAGTCATGGAAACAGGAAAGAATTGATCACAAGGTATGAATAACCAAATGGTCCCTTACACAAATGTCTCGGCCAATGATGATATTAGATGGAAAAATGCAGATACAAATCGCTGAGAATTTTCAGACAAATTTGAGAAAGTATAATGCTTCATAACCTAGAAAACAACCCCAAATACGTCTCTCGTCAAAATGCTTCAACAAATCAAAGGTGACTGAATAGCAAAACAATGCACAACTACTTACAATTCCAGTGAACAGAATTGAAACAATACCAGAAAGGCCAAGTCCTTCTGCTAGCATGTAACTAAATTAAGATCATAGGTTAGACACGCAAAAGCATATTGAGCATCAAGAGCAACTAAATAATTTACCAAAACAAGACGGAATTGCAGGGAGTAGCTTACGAGAAATACGGGAAAAGAACAAAAAGACAGCACTCCAAATTCTGAAGACTGAAAAAAGGATTCATAACGGTATTATGAGCAGGACGATATGCAGATTACATGCACATTACAAAACACAAGGAAAGAATATGAGACAACTCACTTGTCAATATCCAAACCTGCATACTTAAAAAGGTTCTGGGAGTTAAGGTTTCACAGAACATTCCAACAGCTAAAGACCATGGATTAAGCTTACGTTGGTGTTTGAAAGATGACATTTAATTCAAAAGGATATCAAAGCAGAAGTAAATCCAACTCCAACACCTGTACAGGCAGAAGCAAGGCATTCTTAGTGACATCGACAGGAAAAATTTTTTATGAAAAGGAGATACATAAAGATATAGCAATAGAGACACATTCAAAAGAATTATAAAAGTCAAACAGAAAAATTTGTACGAAAGGCAACATTGTGTTAAGGAACAAAGATAAAAATGTCATGTTAATATTTTCTGAAAGTATAACTTCAATTTTCTTAGGGATACTGCACAAAGAGTTTTGAGTTTTTTAATCTGCAAATTATCCTGCTAATGAGCTTGAAAATGTTTGTAGGGTCATATCATTAAGTCATCTTATTTCCTTAATGAAAATTTGAGATGACACTTTGATGAGCGCCATCCTTTGTTTATGTAGCACATCCACATTAAATAATGTCACGTATTTTCTAAGCCTTTCATACACTACAATATTCACAACTTTTTACCAATTCCAACAGTTTACTCACAAAACTGACAATTTTGCTGATCTAGCATTAGGTAGACAACTGTCTCGAAGAACTTGCCTTTCACCTTTAAATATATAGAAATCACATAATACACCTGACGGTTTAAACATATACTCCATTCTCACTCTTTAGACTCAATTCTCACTCTTTCTATGCATAATAATCTCATGCCCCAGTAATGTACACAAAGTTAGCCACAAAAAGAAAAAATAATAAAAAAAGAAAAGAAAGGTTTACACTTTTTTTAATATTGGCTTGGTAACAACTAAATATATACACATTTACACAGGCTGAAAAGGATGAAATGAAGCCAGGGCAGCTGTAAGAGCACGCTTTCATCGGAAGCAAACTTGGGATATCCCGTACAGAAGTGTACAATTCTAAGAAGCACGGATACGGACACGGGTGTCATAACCGATACGATACGACACGGGGATACGGCAAAATCCCAAAATATAGGACATTAATAATAACAAACAAACAACCAAGACATAACAAACATTACTTAAATTAAAATAGATCAAGCAATTTTCGGTATTCAAAACCAGCAGCACAAAAGGCAGCAACA
The DNA here is from genome assembly GCA_023539305.1 of Ilex asprella. Classification (NCBI taxonomy): domain Eukaryota; kingdom Viridiplantae; phylum Streptophyta; class Magnoliopsida; order Aquifoliales; family Aquifoliaceae; genus Ilex; species Ilex asprella. Next base: position 48,800 of record CM042186.1, on the reverse strand, counting down.
CAGCAAACCAAAAAAAAAACCCCGAAGGTAGCAACACAGCAAAAGACAGAGAACAACAACTAAAATCCCCTAAAACCCAATCTAATTTTTGATAGTCCAACACAGACCAGAAGAAGTAACAAAAAAGGATCTGAAAATCATAACAAAAAAGAAGTGCAGCAGATCTGAAAAAAATTGAAATAGCAAGAGGAACCTGGAGCATAGGTCACTGGTCGTAGTCACAGGTCGCACGTTGGTCTTCCTCTTCCCTCCTCTTCTTCTTCTCCTCCTACGGTCCTCTCCTTGACCTCGTTCTCCACTTCTCTCTCTCTCTCGAACACACTGGAAAAGTCGAAGGCCGAGCCTTTCGACTTTTGGCTTTGCATTTTGTTTTTTCTTTTTCAACCACAAAAATGACGTAGGTTTGCTTCTTTTTTTTTTGTTTAAGCCCCTAAGTTTTTAAAATAACAAAAATAGCCCCACCGTATCCCTGTCATGTCCCCCCGCATCCCCAACGCATTCGAGCCGTATGCAGTTGGAAAAATTCAAATCTATTGTACTGGACACTTCTAGAAGTGTCAGACATGTGTCCAGCCATGTCCCACGCGTATCAGTGTCGGACACGTGTCTGCACGGCGACCCCCCGGCAAGTATCCGTGCTTCCAAGGTACCATTTCTATCCAAATAGTAATAAAAATAATTTACTTGATTTGTCCATATACACGGGGAAATCATTCCCAAGGCAAAGAGGGCCCTAGCCTCCAGCATTTTGAAAACCCGCTATATGTGTCCTTTTCTCCCAATGACTCTCTTTGGCTATATAAAATGCCAGTAACTCCCGTTTTACAAAATCCCTCTATATGCCTCTATTTCTCACGATGACTCTTCATTTCACAATATAAAAAACATGTCTGCTTCTGCTTTATAGTATCCAAATAACCTTTTAAATTGTAATATACATAAGTGCTAGAGAACCCAACTAAACATTTGATATTTTCCTTTTTCTAGCTCTCTTATATATCACAACCCTGACTATCAAGCCTGAATTTGTATAATCAACTTTGTTCTTGCACAAAAAACTACTAACATAAAGGGCAACCTCTCATGATCTAGGGAAGAAAACTTAAACAACACTCGCATCAGATTTCAACATTTCTAAGGTCAGCTATTGCTATACGATATTTCGTTGCCAACCAAAATGAACAGAAATAAAGAATCTGATGTTTTCTTTTGTCATCAATAACAAAATTAGAAATTGGCTAGTTCATAATTTGGTGTAATGACATGCATGTAAGAACCAACCTGCAGACATTGAGCCAACAAAGGTCTCAAGGAATCTGACAATGACCATGACAAAATTCTGACCAGATGACACATGGCTCCTTACCAAAGACATTGTCCTACAAAAATTACAATCTCTCAATTAGAAAATTTTCCAATCATATTCAGAGTTGTAATGGCTAAATGCAAGTTGACTTACCTGTACAAGGAAATTGCCATCTTCCAATTGTGCAACATACAAAAAATTAATTTCCGGCAGTAAAATTTTCCATCAATAAGAAGATGAAATCATCAATGAAGAGTTGAAACAGTAATTAAGACAAAAACATACTGCATCATTCAGAACAGATTCCCCGAAGACCAATGCATAAAGATTCGTGTCTGTGCCAAGCTCCTACAATGGGGCAAACAAAGTACATGTCGATTAAAATTGAAGCAAATTGGTAAAGATTCTAAAATATTAAATACATAAAAAGAGAATCTCAGCATAGTTTACACAAGCAAAATGCTTGGGGCTAGTATAGATATAGGAATAACAAGAAGGCCACATTTGAGGAATTACTCACAACATTGCAATAAACACATGAAAACAAACACTTCAATCAATTTCATTTAAACCCAAATACAGATTTCAGAGACCAAGAGTGAGACTGTAATCAAAGTGAGCATAAGTCTACAAGAAGCGAGACGAGGACAATGAGATGAGAGACATATGGGCTTGTTCTTGGCTTATCTTACCTGTGAAGTCCTAAAAATTGTATCAGAGAGAGAGGGAGAGAGTATGGCTCAACCCTATAACACATACATTGTTAGACAGATATAGAGAAGTATGGTTGAGTTTGGTTCGACTCTGAGGGAGGAGAGAGAAATTTTTGTTGGATTTGCAGGTTTTAGAGGGAGTTTGATTTGGGCTTGAGGCGAGGGAATCAAGGTGGTGGACTGGTGGGTTTTAGTGGATGGATTGATTTGCAGGTATTGTGTATCTGTGTTATTTGTTTCTGAGAGCAAGAGAGAGCAAAAGGAGGAGGCTGGGGACGGGGGCATGATATGTCAGTTAGAACCAATAAAGAGACCGTATGAGAGAGTCAAAGAAAGGAAATGAGAGGGAGACATGGAGAGAGAGAATCTATGTTTTTGTGATAGTGGGAAAGAGTATGAGAGAGAGGCACGAGGAGTTCCGAATTGGGCTGGACTCGCAAACCCTTTGGCCTTGGCTTGGGATCAACTCTTATAGAAAATGAGCTTAGATAATCAATCAGATTTGGTTCATATTACAATATGGAACGAGCCAAACCGGAGCAACTAGGTTTGTATCTCGGTACGTCGTCTATGACCTTTGATCTTGTGTTCCTTTGCTCTCTCCTTTTTCCTCTTCTCCTGAGCACTATCAGTTGTAGCAGTCCTTTGGAGTTGACGAGCAGTAGGCTCATATTTTAGTGGAAACCTCATATCCACGGAATTTTAAGATCATGTCATGTATAAGGTTCTTGAGGCTTGAGCAGCTTGATGTTTGAAAGAAAAGAGCCTTTTGTAAGTGATGACACCATCCTGATTCAGTCTTGCTTAGCCTACATAGTTACCAAATTTATCTCCCTGTCTTCAAAGCATGCAGATAGAGCTTCTTTTTCCATGTTGATGCGCTAGCCACCACGAGCAGGTAGTTGGGGACTAGGTGTGCCTTGCCAACCAAGAAGTAGGATATCCGGATTGGACAGCATGGCCATACCAAGGCAGACAGGGGATATTAAGATGATATAGATTACTCAGGCAAAGTTATACTACAATAACTAAACAACTTAAACTAGAGGTTTGTGAATTATATTTTTTGAGCTTAAAACTTTGCCCAAACTATAATCAAATAGGTTCCTGAGTTTTTAAAATCCCCATTTACTTCAGGAGAAAAACTTTCCCAAATTTGCAAGCAGACTTTCTGGACATGCCATTCATCGTTAATGTTGACATAGTACTCAATGCCCTCAATAGATTATAATCTCTAGCCAAATTCATGTAGTTGACCCCAAACAAGGTAGAACAAAGCTTTGTTGAGCAAACCAAAAAGTAGGATGTCCTTATTGGCCAGTGTGGCCATTTCAAGGGAGATGGGTGATGTTAAAATAATTTAGATTACACAGTCAAAGTTATACTACAATAACTAAACAAATTCAACTAGAGGTTCTGGAATTATATTTTCTGAGCTTACAAGTTTGCCTGAACTATAATTAGATAGTTTCCTCTACTTTTAAAATCTCCATCATAGTTGTTAATAATGTACGATACGTGTCGATACATCAAGTGCATCGGTTTTACATTGGATCATGTGATTCACGATATGATACAATCGATACAAGACGAGTAGTACGAGTCATCCGATACGGGGAGAAACAATTCATTTTTTAAAAAAAAAACGACGTATTTTTACATGGAAGTAATTTTTGTAAAAAAAAAATCTAGGTAATGAAACGACGTCATTTCACTATATAGGATTTTAAAAAATAGAAGTCTTCTTTTGTTATAAAATATTATACAGGAAATACCTTTATATTTGCCCAATTGAGGAAGTATACACGAAATATCCATATAATTCCTACATATTTTGCCAAGCATCACTAGCATCAATAATGGAGTTGGCAAAGACCAACTGAACTCAACTCAACAAAAGAAATGTACTATTTATCTTGAGGGAGTGAAGGCATAAACACTAATAGAGCCCCTCAGCAACAATACCAGGGCCCTCCTCCAATCTTGGTGACATCAGTTCTTTGAGAATAACTCTTGCCTATCCCTTGGTCCCAAAATCTACAAGCTTATGCTCTTATTCCGATTAGGACTTTAAATCTTTAATTTTAGCATACCATCTACAACCCTAGAATGATATGAACACTAAGAAGTCCTGCATGAGTGAGCCTCAAACAATTTCACCTGGAGGTAGGTTCTTCATTTGATCAAGGTTATCACCTAGTTACATCCAACAACGATTATATAACCAAGCATACAACAAGGACATTAACATTGAGATCACATGCGACATTTTCAAAGTGAAATGAGATATTAATGAATTATGTTAGAAACTTGAATGCTTAGGGTCATGTTTGGTAACATTTCCGTTTTTTATTTTTCAAAAACGAAAAACAAAAATGTCTTTTTATTGTTTTTGAAAATCGCCCCTTGTTTACAAAACGGTGGCGGGAAAAAAAAAACAAAATCGGTTATCAAACAAGTTTTTTTTTCTTATATACTCTAAAAATCAAAACAAAAACGAAAAACAGAAATGTTACCAAACGGGACCTAGATTGTTAGGGGTCGTTTGGTAACGTTTTTGTTTTCGCGTCTTCAAAAAAATAAAAACAGAGACAATTTTTGTCTCTGTTTTGTGGTAAACACTAAAACAAAAAACATGTTTGGGAGTTATTTTTGTCTATCAAATTTTGAGAATAAAAACAAAAAACATGTTTGGTAGCTACTTCAAATTTTATACTAAATATAAGTTGATTCTCATCTTCAAGGCCATTGCTTAACAAAAAAAACTCATTTGTGACCCAATCACACATGGGCTTTCAAGCCTCTAACGACTTTCATACATACTTGATGATTTTCAATACAATAAATCATTTATTTTTTATTCCATCTACTCATTAGCTTGTTAAAGGGAAATAGAAAAAGGTAACAAACAAATCTGATATTTAAGAGGTAACAAACAAATCTGATCAAATTTAAAGGTAACAAACTAATTCGACAAGAGAAAAAATGAAAACATGTGTCTGAAGGCCAGGGTCACATCTAATCTGATATTTAAGAGGTAATTGTAATTGCAAAAAATAATCTGTTCCTTAACAAGACATACATTTCATGTGCTTATTTTTTAAAAAAAACAAAAGGAAAAGCCAAAGATGGCTTTAAAAATCAAGACAAGATAGGAAATGCCTTACAATATACAAAATACACTGCCAAACACCCCAACAGCACTCAAAGATAAACCCATAAGAAAAGGACCAGCTGTAGTTGCAAAAAGGCTTGTGACCAGCCGAAAACAGCTGAAAACCCAGCTGAAAATCAAGAAAATCCAGCTGGAAATTCAGCTGAAAACCAGCTGAAATCAACAAGAAGACCACCCAAAAATAAGGTGCACAAGCAGAAAGGCAGCAGCTGAAAGGAGCAGCAGCAAGGCATTAAATCAGCTGAAAGGTGCAGGAAATCAGATGAAGAACCGCAGCTGAAAAGCGGCTGAAAACCCGAAAGAAAAGCAGCTGAAGCTCCAGTAGAAAATCCACAGAGATGCCAAGAACAGCCCAGCTGAAATGCGCAGAAACAGACCTGAAGAACAAGGAAAGTCTGCCGAAAGCCAGCAGAAAAGCCAGCTGAGAAGCAGCTGGAAATCAGCAGAAAGGAAGCTGAAACCAGCTGAAATCCAGCTGAAAATCAGCAGAAAGCTGAGAAGAAAGAAGCTGGAGAAGCGCATGAACAACCCACAGCAGAACTGTCACCGAAACCAACCAGCAGAACAGGTGAACAGTCACATGAACAGAACCCATCCAGCAGAAAGCAACAGCAGGAACACCACACCGCAAGAACCTCCTGGGCTACAAGCATCCACAGTCTGCTAGACAATCAGAAAAGCCAAGGAGCAAGAAAAGGATGCGCCAAAAGAGTTGGCTTTAATCCTTCAAGGATTAAAACCAAGAAACAACACCAGCAGAAAGCAAACCAGCAGAGAAGGCTTTAAGCCTTCAATAGGTTCAAGGCCCAAAATTAACCTTGGGAAGACCCTCATGGCCTTCAAGGCACTGTTCCATAATCCCTTTCAGTCTCCAAGGTATCTCTGCCTTCCCCAGTAACATATGAACTAAAATTTGAGAGTTAGATTCAATCAACAATTGTGCATGCTCAAGGCCATGATTGAGAATTAATTGCAAACCATCCAGCAGTGCCCTGCATTCTGCATTCTGCATTCATATTTGAGCCTAAACCATAAAATGCTGCAGCTGCCAAAAGAACATGGCCCTTAACATCTCTAACCACAATTCCTCCTCCAGACATTGCAAACAACTAGGTTGATGTTGCAAAATCCACTTCAAAAAGACCACGTTTTATTCCCAACAAAGCACCAATAATTGAAGATCCACCTCTAACTAGTCACACACATACATACACATAACACACACACACACACACAGGCACAAATAGAACACACACAGGCCACACAGTGAACACACATACTCTGCACACCCAATTTTTTTGTAATGGAAAATGATAAACAGAGGGGGTTTTTGATGGATTTGCACACGCAAATTTTAGGGGAAAATGAGAAAAAAAAAAGAGAGAGGTCCATCACAGATCTGCACACAAAAATTTTAGGGAAAAACAAAAAAAAATAAGGGGTCCATCACACACAGATACGACCATCACAAATCTGGCTTATATATATATATATATATATATATACATCTATGTTACCTTACATTCACAAATCTGTCATATATTCGAATGGATCTAGCATATATTTGAAAGAATACACTTACCTTTCACCAAACTGGTCTCAAATCGATGGAGGACGCACACAGGACCAGCAGATCGAGGATCATCAGGAGGTTTGTGATTGAAAGCATCTTCGTCGTCCCAGCTGTTGGGCTCACACCATCGTCGAGGAGAAGAGGATCGCTAAGAGAGAGAGGAGAAGAGAGCGTCGTTGAGAGAGAGAGAGAGAGTCGTTCACAGAGAGGGGAACGAAAATGAAAAAAAGACCATACAGTCCTCATATTTATAGTTCATCAAATGTTGTGATATTTTGTGGCTAACAAGAGTTGAAGTTGAGACCTTATTAAAATGTCAAGCGCGTATTTTGTGTTTTGGGCGTTTCCTGGAACACAATTTTTTTGTTTCCATTTTTGTGTCTTTGTTTTCATTTTTTTCAAGACAAATAATATAAAACAAAAACAAAAATAGTATCCAAACATATTTTTGTTTTTATTTTTGACAAAAATTAAAAACAAAAACACAAAACACAAGACAAAGACAAAGACAATAAATAAACAGCCCCTTAATTTTTTGTTTTCGTCCTCATAGTCACTTTAAATTATTTTACATGATAAATTTTTGGTGTGTGTTGACAACCTCCCATTTAGTTCAAGAGAAAAACTTTCCAAATTTGCATGCACTTTTTTGACATGCAATTCATCGCATAGGCAGATTCATGTAGCTGAACCCAAACAAGGTACAACAAAACTTTGTTGGGCTGGGTTGAGCTAAATTTGCGTAATTCAAAAGAACAAAATTTATATAATTCTAAGTGGAAGATAGAATAACTTGGAACGACGGGAAACAAATATTTTTTTATTTCTGCATTCATTTGTTTTTTTTTTGTAAAAAACTGACTGAAAGTCAACTTGTGAATCTTACACCCAAATGAAGTTTTCAAAAGTACTAGAACTGCATGTTCTAAGCATATGTACTCTGTGTTTTGAGCATATCAAGATATATATCTATTAAATAAGTACTTAATAGATAAAATAGTACTTATTTTATCTATATCTAATATTACTTATTTATCTAAACTCTTTTTTGACATTTATCAAATATTATTAGTAATATTAAGTACTACTAATAAATAAGTAATAAAATATTATTAGTAATATTAGAATTTAGAAGTCAAATATTATTATTAGTAATAAAAGAGTTCAAGAGAACTTGAACTTCAAGTAGGTATAGAAAATCAAAATTATTGACTTTATAATAATGTCTAGGGATAAAAGTTTTTCATAGATGTTGACATTTATAAGTAGTATAGATATAGATAAAATAAGAAATTAGAATTTTTTCACAGATGTTGATATTTATAAGTAATATAGATGATGATCAAAATATGAAAAATGATAAGAAATAAATCTTGTAAATTGAAACTTTTGAAACATCTCAAGTAAACAAGCATTCTTCAGTTATCATAATATTATGATACAAACAATAGTATTACAATCTAAGTAATGTCTTTGGCAAAAAATATAACAATTCAATAATATAATTAGATGTCAAATACTCAAGAATCATAATCTTACAATGAAGTTCTATTATGAACAAAAGAGAAAATGTCTTAAGGGGCCAAAGAGATACCTAAAAAAACTGATAGATTAAGTACTCAAAGATGGGTAAAATAGATCAATAATTAAGTTTAACAATAATTAAAAGAAGAATGAATTATTCGACATATAATTTTTTATTCAATTTAATTAAAAATATAATTTAAATTCTGTATTAAAAATGTTCACATAACACTTCGTGCATTGCTAGCACTTCAAAAAGTAGATGTCTGTTACCCTGCCCCAAAAATGCTAGGGTAGTATAATTCATCAACCCAATAGATGGGCAGTGTAATTCATTAATTGGAAATACTGCATTCAACATGTGGTATAAACCAATAAAGTATTAACACTTGAATGGGTTCTATAGAAGTACACACACAAATGAAACAAGGTTTTATGGGCACCTGATTGGTTGTTCACCAAATTAGTATTTAACTAAATCCATGGTAAATTAATCAAACCGTTATGGATAAAGACAGGGCATGGGATCACCTGAAATATGGACAGAACAGTTACAGGATCGGTTGCAGATATAAGAGCACCAAACATCAAGCATTCAACAAATGGAAGTCTGTACATGAGAAACATCAGACCGCCAAGGTAACTGCAGCAATATACATCAAAAGGAATGAACTTAGCTTGGCATAAAATATACTCTACTAATTGCAGGAAGTAATGATAATTGTGAATTAAGTGATACTCACACCAAAACACCTGTAACAATTGAAGCTATAAAAGTCCCCAAAATAGCAAATGTGACAATGGCCCCAAAGTTCGAGAAAAATGGTTTCTGAAAATTGCAACAATGAAGTATATAGAATCAGTGGGAAATAAGATGTCTGTGAACTGGAGTGTTACCATTGAAGTATATAACAAAAGGAAAAAAAATGAAAACTTACAGGTGATAAACTGAATCCAGACTGAGTAAACACAAAAAGGTTAAGAGAAACAAATTTTGGCAACCAATTAACAATGAAGCAAACACAAGTTAGAATATCTAGGTTAAACTAACAAAAGGGTTTCATAAGAGAAAGAATCCGTTTAAGGATATAATATGATTGGAGGCAACAAAAACAAAAAGAAAAACTCCTCATGGAAGTTAAACCAAGCCCTGCAAAAAAAAAAAAAGGCCATTCACTCATGAGGATACAATTCTCATTCTCGCGAAATACGAAGAGGTTTTTTTTTTTGGAATGGAAATTTCTATGAAAAAAACAATAAACAATGTCAAGACCTGATATTTGTTTCCGTATTAGAAATGTTAGCGAGTCCACCAACAATTAAACCTGCCAGAAATAATATGAACACAGGTCACAGCAGTTTCTTAGCAAGGAAAGAACACGAGTCACGGCAATGAAAGAACTATTGTCGGCGGAGAACATGAACAAATGGATGAATGAAACCAAAATTGGAAACAAAAAAGTGAAATGCAAGAAGGGCGTTAGATCAACCCCTCTTTAGTATAGAAATTACCAATCAAGAGGGAGGCGCTGGCTTCGGGAAGATAATAAAATCTGTGACGGCGTAGAACATGGCCAAGGACAAATGATAGAACGAGCATCATGATCTGTAGAAGGATGCCGACTCCAGCAGCTTGTTGCTCCTTCCCTGGACTGCCCTGCGGATCGGACGGAGATATCTGAATCTCATCCATGCCGATTCACCGGCGTTGATATTGCTCCCACCCAATATCAATCTCAGACGATTACTACAATAGTCGATCACTCTCGCCTTCCCACCACTACTGAGATGATTTTCTCTTCCTAGTCCGACTTCTTCCGTCTATTCCGCTACTTTAATCTTCGTAGGTAGCGTTCCAACGATTCTCGCCCCAATTCACTGTAAATCATCACACAAATAGATTACAAAAGACACAATCTGAAATACAATTCAAGAAACTGTTTACTACCAGAGACAGAGAAATGATTTTGGCCAAACAATAAGCACAAACTCGTAGAGAAACCCAAATACTGCTCGCAATAGAGACTTCAAACAACGCACTCCCCAAGCGGAGCAAAACCCTAAACCCCTAATTTTAATGGTGGTTTCGATGAGAGCGCACACCGTCGGTCGGCGAGATGAGAGTGGTTACACTTACCTTCACTGCGAAAGAGATATCGATGGAGGAGAGCTTGTGCTTCGTCAGGCAGCAGACAATGAGATGAGAAGGGCTTGTTCTTCGTCGAAGCTTCTGGGCTCAAGCCAGCGCACAGCAGAGGAGAAGCTGCTGGGTTCTTTGAGAGAGAGACGATGCGGGACTGAATGAAAAAAAGACCAAATGCACCAATATTTATACTTCCTAAAAAAAAAGGGTTTTTTGTTACTAACAGGGATCGAAGTGGAGACTGCATTAAAAGGAAAGAGTCAGCCACCGCGTGTTTTATGTTTTGGGTTGTTTCCTGGAAGATGAGCTGTTGGCATATGCTTTAAAAAACTGTTTTTTATTCTCTAAAAATTTTAAAAATAAAGAGATGTTGTTTGTTTAGGATTTTTATTCTCAAAATTTTCAGAAAAAATTAGATTTGAGTCAAAGAAACTGAAAATAAGTGTAGCTTGTTTTCAGATTTTCTTTGAAAATTTTAGAAAAAAGGAGAACAATGTTGAACTTTAATGAGGTTTGCCCTTCGAGTCTCCTTAACAACAAATTTCTTCATTCTTTTTTCCCCCCTCTCTCTCTCTATATATATAATATAATATCTGAGCCGAT
>CM042186.1:6771-32763 GCA_023539305.1 Ilex asprella | reverse complement strand
TAAACAATATATATTATAATATATAATATAGTATAATTTATATTTTAAAGTTTGGTTAAATGTAATTAATATAATAAAATTTATATTTATATTATATTATATACTAAAAATAACTTAGGCTGTCCAAACAAGTTTTACTATTTTCTGTACTATAAAATTGTTTTTAAAATCATCTAACCAAACAAGTTTTTTATCTCAAAAAATATCAAAACTAATTTCTCAAAACTCTTTTCAAAAATATCAAAACCAATTTCTGTTTCCATTTTTTTTGGCTCGTTTTCATGACAACATAGATAAAAAAAAAAAAAGAAAGAAATACCAAGCACGTTATTTTTTTTTTGTAAAAATTGAAAATAAAAATAAAAAATACTAAAAAAAAAGTCAAACAAAGGCACCCTAGAATCTAATATTTTTCCCTCAATTCCGTCACTTCTAATTTAATCTTCTGTCTTCTCTCTCTACTCTCTTTTCTCTATTGGCTTGAACAACCACTCACCATTCTCACACTGACTAGCAACCCACCACCATGGAGAGTAGCAAATCAAATTCCCTCTTCTCTCTCTTTTTTTTGGTCTTCTCTGCAGCAACCACGCCATGCATATCACAGAACACACGCACCCATCACACATTCTCTCACACCACCAAACATACACCCTTTGCATAAACACACCCACCCACCACACAACACACACAAATCTCTCACGTTGACCTATGGAAAGCATCAATCGACTGGCGGTGGAAAAGGGGAAGAGAAGGGACAGCCTCTTATCTTTCATATCTCTCCTGATGCCACACTCCACCCACCACCAGCCAGGCCCCAAGATGACGTCACACGAGGTGTTCTTTGTCTCACTCTCTCTTCTTTTCTCTTGACTCTTACCCTTCCTCTCTTGTTTGCCTCTATCATCCTCCCTCTATCTACTTCTTAGCCCCTACTCACCTCCACGCCATCGACTCCATAGACAATGAATGTAACCTCCCTATAGCCAATTGACAGATTCTCCCTCTACCTCTCTTTGTTTCTCAAGATCTCACGGAATGGCATTATCATGTGCAGCTATAAGCTATTCGATCAAATGCCCCAAAGGTTCATTTTTCTCACATGCACACATATACCATCTATTTTTTCATATGCAATACTATAGTAAACATAAACAATCCTCTTCTAAAAATTATAACCACACCTACTAAAAAAAACATAGCTATACACGTGCACACCTCTGTTTTTTCACTCACACACACACGCACCCCTACACCTTTTCTATTCTTCACCTTTTCATTTGGATTGGTTTGTCACATACCTAGATTTTTTTGGGACCATTAATGCTTACCGAATTAGAAAATGATTCCATTTGGTTATTCTAGATAGATTTTGATGGTAAGGCCTTCGTTCTACTTAGCTGGCTTGCTTAATGTTTCTTTCTAATTTTTTAAAATTTCAAAAAAAAATGGCACTAATCATTTTTTTTCTTCTGTCCTGTATCCAATTTTGGTGAATCAGGGACTACTTGCAGCAGGGACAATGTGGTTGTTATGAATCAACATCCTTTCAAGAAGAGTATTGTTTTTCTTCCGGCAATGAGGTAAATTTTTAAGATGATAATTTTCTCTATTAGCTAATCCTTTCAAAAACTATAGTGTTATGAATCTATAGTTCATTAGTTAATCGCAAAACCTTGGTGCAACTATCAAATAATTGATGTTTCAAGCTATGTCTTTTATTAAGGGTACAATTTGGGCGGGCCAATCCGAATTCAACCCAAGCCCAACACTAAAAAAATAGGGCTTGGGGCAAAAAACTCAACCCGAATTGAATTCGAGCAAATCTCAGGTTGAGGCCTCAAGTTGTCAGGTTGAACCCGAATATACATAAATATATTTAATTAGGGTTAATATTTATTTTCACTCTTCAGAGTTCATACTTTCACTTTACTTCAAGTCTTCACTCCTGCGCCTCCATCACTCTCAATTTTCTTTTTCACTCGTCGTTCCTCCCTCTCTCACTTCTTTTCTCTTCATTTGTACCTCGTCTTTCATCTCAGATCACTTGAAAAAATCAAATCTATACTTCAAAAAATTAACCCGAATTAAGTAATCCAAACCCAAATCGATTTTTAACCTAAAATCAACCTGAATTAAGTAACTCAAATTCAACTCGAGCCTGCCTGAATTAAACTCGGGAAGTACTTGACTTGAGTACCTCAGGTTGAGGTAGAGTTAGGGTTAGGGTTAGGGTTGACCTTTCAGCCCGCCTAACCCACTTGAGTTGTACCCCTACTTTTTATAGGGTTGGATCTTTAGCAAATAATTCATGCTTCAAGCTTATTAGCTGCGTTTTTTATGTTTTTGATCTCTAGCAAATTTTTTGGTTGAATGTTACATAATAGGATTTTTGTATGATTTGATTTTAATGGTTTACGGATCTAGCTCATGGGATGCTTCAACGAAGCTGGTGAAATTGAAGGTCATAGTAGTTGAAAGGATAGTGAATTTTTTTGTAGTCAAATAGGAAATATGCTTGATTACCTATTTGTTGGGATGATTAGGAAAGTCACTAAACTTATATTAGTTTTTTTACTTGATTGGTGCGATGAAATTTTGCCTATGTTAGTTTATTTGGAATTAGAAAATAAACTAAGGTTTGGTGAATTAGATAGATGAGTTTGTGGTTATTGGACCTGATTGTGAGTAAACAATGAAATAGAGCTTTGATAATTTTTGTGAGTGACATGCATGTGTTACTGGATAAAAGTTGATTGCACATGTTCATTAGAGGCTACCGATTATACTTATTTGTATCATTTCAAGAAAAGTACTACTTTTCCTTTCAAGAAGGCAACAATGCTATATTTTCTCTAGCTCTTCCAACTTTACTTTCTCTCTTGAATTTCTATAGCTTTTCTCTAGCTCTTTCTTCACAAAGATTTTGAGATGTATATGAATGATTCAGGTTCTCCCCCCACCTCCACTCATTGTTATTTTTTTTTCATCATTTGTGTTCTTGAAGTAGTTGAATTCGTACATACAATTGAGATAAGGATGTTTGGTTGTTGAATTTGGTTAATTATTTGATACAGATTTGTTGAAAAATAATTATTAAAATTATTTGACGTAATTTTGGTGGATTATTTGTCGAACTGCACTTTGTGTAGGACCATGACAATAGTTATGATTACATTGATTCGATGGTAAAGGATTACTCCCTAAATTTTTTATACCACCCATTTTTGTCTTATTGCACCTCTGCTATCACTCTCTTCCATTTCTGTCATATTGCACCTCTGTTATCACCCTCTCCCATTTCTCCCCTTCGTCTTTTCTCTAGTCGACGACTTCAACTCTGGTGTGTTTTGGCAACTCCAACATGACGAGTTAGGTTGATCTTCCTTTTTCTCTCCCCTTATTTCTCTTCTCCAACCTCTCTCACACTCAAACTCTATCATAGCACACACACTTTCATAGTTAAAGTCTCTCATTTCTCTCTCCTCCCTCATTGTCTTTGATTTCCTCTACAAAGTCTCTCTCAGGACATACACACACTACACAAGTACCTAACACACTTGCAAACTCTCACACGCATACACACGCCTACACCTGCAACTCACACACGCGAACAAACATGCAAAAACTCACACACACATGTATCACACATAGTTGGATATTGAGGCGACACACACCCACACTTCACATATTCATAATCACACAATTTTTTGAATGTGTCATTATTTATTGTTTCTTTCATACTCTCATTTGAGTTTTATATCAAAAGACCCAGCTTTGTTGATTTAGACTTCATTGATCTGTTCTAAGTATTTTTATTGTTCTTATAGGGTGCTTCAAGGGGTTTTGCTCTCTTCTAAAGGGTAATGAATTACTTTTTTTTGTTACATACTCATGATTAATTATTTTTGTGAATTATTATTTTTGTCCTTAGGGAATAATTTTTTGTTTTATGTTAAAATTTAAAAGTGGCGGTACCACTTAATGGTTTTTGGCATTCGTAACAAACAAGGGATAATATTCATTAGGGACTTACCCATTTCTCCCTCTCTTAGTAAAAACTTACCCCCTTGTCTGTGTGTGTTGATTGTTGGATATTGCTAGCATAACAATCAAGTGTGGTGATCAGTTTGCAATGGGTATGGCCAATTTAGTGTCAAAATTGTATTTCAAGTTTATTTTTTGTCATCCTGAATTGGGTGGTGATTAGGGTCCAATGGTTTTTACTGTGGTGTGGGGTTTGGTTTCTTTTTCTCCTCCCATCTAGATGACAGCGTGTTATAGGGTTGACTTTATGTGATTTGGTGATTAATGTCCTTCATTATGCCATTTTGTGTTCCCAGTTGTTGTAGCATTTCATTGAAGATTCATTTGATACATTTATGTGTCTTCTTGAACTCAAAAATTACAACTTCACAATGTTTCCTTCAATTTATTTGGCAGCATAGAAAGAGAAAATTGATTAGTGAATGTAAGACCCCGTATTAAAAATAAATAAGGATACTATTATCTTAAGAGTTCTCCTAATATGAATAAAACGATGGTAGAAACTTAGACTCATCGTTGAATGATTAATCATGAAGTTTGAGTTTCAAACGAATTGACTTTCGAGTCAAACTTAGTTTTTAAGGTGTGTAAGCTTAAAAAAGGCGATTACATAAATTCAAAATATATTTAGGTCAAAATAAGATTTTTATTGAAACCGGAAGATAGAAAAACATAGGGAGAAGTAATATGGGGTGTAATAAAGTTATGAAGTATTCCGGAGTTAAAGCACATTCTAGAGAAAGTTTGGGTAGAAAGGACTTTGGGCACTGCTTAGTATTTGGATCATAAATTTTTACTCTGAGGTTTGTTTAAGCTGAAATTTCGACAGTAGATAGAAGACTTTTAGGGATACAAAAGTTTATTTCATGAAAATTTTTCAATTCAACCTCTAAATGGTCCAAAACTTCACTGGAAATTACAGGAAAAACTGGAATGACGTTCAAACGTGAAAGTATGTTTGAACGACGAACGTTTGAACCTGAAAGTCCGTTCAAACGACAATTCGTCCCAGTACTTTTTATCTGATGGAAAAATAAAAGTACTAGGAGCAAGTGACGTTCAAACGTGAAGTCAAAATCCTGAGTATCAGATTCGCTATAAGTGATTTGTTACTCACCCTATAAATACATAAGAGCGCCTCCATTAGCCCCATTTCAACACTTCTAACCTTAGAAACTCTTAGAAAGGAAGAAAGAAGGAGAAAAACACAAAATCAAAGAGGATTTTTCACATTGAAGTGGATCAACTCTCAAGTTCTTCATACAAAACTAAGGAATGAAGTAGGTATTTCTTCCTATTCTCTTACATTGTGTCTAGAGTTTATATATATGTATTATTTGGACTTTAAATCATATCTAATTGCTATGAAATCATCATTCCTTGCTATTCTTGCAAATATTACCCTGTTCTAAACTATGTTATGGTTGGGTAACCACTAAATCTCTTTTTATGCCTTCGAAACCCTAGTTTTCAAGGGAAAAGTGTTTTTTTTTATTTCTCCTTTGTTTTGATTTCAAACCTTGATATTCGTTTGTTAGTGATTTCAAAACTTAATTGTCCCTTTACTTTTGATTCCAAAGCTTGATATTTGTTTGTTATGGATTTCAAGACTTGATTGTTCATTTGTTCTTGATTTCAAAGCTTGATCATTCATTTGTTCTTAATTTTAAAACTTTAGTGCTTTGTATTGAACAATAAAATGATATTTTTGATGATCTCATGTACTTTTCTTAAATTGTTCTATTAGAATGTTACATGTGAATTTGGAGATTTTGGCTTTTTTTTTTAGATTTGAGAAATTGTGGGGTATTGTATCTCTTGTGTGGATGGTGGGATGAACATGGGTGACTATTGAAAGGATATTGTGGAGAGGGTAGATGCGTTTCTTACTCCTTGTGGGTTTGAATTTTTCCTACCACTCGTAGTAGGGTTAGTGCCTTGCGAGGACTAAACCACTATTTGCTCATGAGTATCGAGTAAAAGGGGTAGTCTACTATTGTCTGGGTTGGAATTCGTCACTACCATTATGATGGTACACGCCCTTCCTAAAGTTGTATATCCTTGAGAAGATTTGGTTATGTGTGTGTGGGCCATGATATTTTCGATGGAAATATTCTACCATATTGTGAAATAATTGTGCTATTATGCTGATATTAAATCTTTTTATAATGTTGAATTTTGATTTTTGTGAACCAATTCTCAGTAGTTAGTACTTATGTTTTAGTGTTAGATACCATGTTGATTGTGAAATAATTGGGTTATTTTGTTGATATTTTCGTAATCTAGTTTGTATTTCGTACTATACGTATTTGTCGTTTAATACCAATAGTTCATTGCTCTAATTATCTTCATTTCTATGGTTGGGAAAACTACTGTGGTGTCATGTCTTCTTTATTTTTTATTCAGGGAATTGGTATTATTAATGTTAGCTGTTCAACTGATGCAGATTATAGGGGTCGAAGGGCAAGTGTGGTGTGGGGAGAGAGGGTTGTGAAGTGATGGAAAATATTTTTTTGGAAGTGTCATTGTAAATGCGGAGTACTTATGAATTAGGGGATTTTAAGAATACGTAAGCATAGTTGTCTTATTTTCAGTGAAATATGAAATTCAATTGCCATAATAGTTTATTTGGAATTCTAGATGTCATATTGTGCTATTACCTTTTTTTTTTATTTTAAATGTTTGATGATTTTTACAAATATATGAAATCAATTGAATCAATCATCTTGATATGTTTTAGTTTTGCTTTGATTTTTGGACTTTTGTTGTAGTAGTTTTTATAGGGAGTTGATATGAATGTTAATTAAATGCATGCATATGGAATTATGTGTTAGAATTTTTTATATGCAGATTCATATGGTTAAAGGTGAACATTCTTGTATTGTTGATATTATGTTGGTGAGGTGGTTGATAAATGGTTATGTTATGGCAGAATTGGGGTGATATTGAGTTTGATAAATGGTTTGAGTCATGTTTTCTTGAAATTCATGTGTTAATAATAAGCTTGTCTATTTGTCGTAAAATGCCTAATGAGTATACAAATGCATGCAATGTGAAATTTTGAAAGCCAACTGTACATTTCACTTGCTTACAGTGGCCTAATGATCCACTCATAAACCATGTCATATGGGGTCAATAGTTTATTTGTTTAATAATTAGTACTTTATAAAGGGTGGACTGTGTAATTAACGTTTTATAGATTCTTTATGCTTGGAGCTATATTCATGGGGTATTACTTAAGGTTTAGGGTTTAGGATTTAGGGTTTGGGGTTTAGAGGGGACACTGATTTCATTCTAAAGAGAGAAACTCTCACTTCTCTTTAAACTTTTCATTTCTTCAAATTTCTTCGAGATTTATTCGATTTATTGAGATTTCTTTCTTTAATCCTTGATTTCTTCTAGATATGAGTTCTAATCAATGTTTAATTCCACCGAAACCTCCTGATATAATCAGGAATTTCGCTTCTCTTTTTAAAAACCCTTCGAATTCTTTGAATGGTTTCGATAATGGCACTAGTTTGAATTTTACTTTAGATCTTCCTAGCACTTCTATAGATCGTGGAAATGATTCACATATGCCCCCGATTTCATCGAATACAGTCAAACCAGCAAAGAGGGTTGTGTTTAATAATGGGAAACCTGGGATGTATTGGACACTTGATGAAACCCTGGAGTTATCGAAGGGATTTAGCCAAACATTGATTGGGAAATGCGCCTATGGTAAGCCTTCGTTGGGGGCGACTAGGGAGTTCATCACATCTTGATGGCTTTCTAAGGGGGGATTCTCTGTAGGTATTCTAGATCCACACCATGCTTTGATTCTGTAACACCCCAAATACCCTCCCTGGACGGCATTACATTCTAAAGACCATTTACAATCATGAGAGCAACTACATAACTTCATCACCAAAATGAATTTACTTCATCATTCACGCATATACAATAACATCCAAAAGAATATGCTCAACCATGGCATTTGCATCTCCAAAAGAATATCAAAGTCAAGCTTGCAGCGGAATACAAAATAAACTAGACTTCTCAGTGTACAAAAGGGTATCCTAGTCTAGTGCAAAAGAAAAGGGTCGCTCTATGCGTCCACCTCGGGATCCACGCTCCCATCAATTAGAGTCTCCCACTGGGCGACCTCCTTAGCTCCTAACTCCTCCTCAAGTACATAATCTAAAAAAAATTAGCAGTAGAGGGTGAGCACGAAACTCTGTAGAAAAATTTCTCCCAAACCCAAACAAGGTTTAAAAAATATTTAAAATTTGATCGGTCTCATTTCGCAAATATCATATATAACTTTTTGAGGAAAAACAGGACATTTTCAATAGACCTCAAGTTTAATGGGTAGCAATAATCAACGGGAAAGAATAAAATAAATTTTGCAACAATAGCTATTTCAAACTTTAAGTCCTTTAAGAAGGGCGCATTCCGATGCATTGTCTCATACCAATGCACTGGCAAGAACGACCCACTCACAATCCCATGTATATTGATTCATCCCCGTACTATATATGCTGATTGCTTCTCATGAATCTACCTAACGATTATACCTAGTCCACCAATCACTATCACAATCACAAGCACTTTAGAAAAGGGCATCTACCATCCCAATGGCAGTGACGAGTCCCTTCCTAGGAAAAATATACTATCCCTCGTTCGAACTCCAGTGAACGATAGTGGTTTCATTACCAAATGACAACCCACTACAAGTGTTAGGAAACCATCTCACCCCCACTAGGGTAAACTAACCTCTAACACTCTACGACATCTCTCGAAGGCAATCCAAGTCCATCACAACAACCATACAAATGAGGAAACCAAAATATACTCAACTCACAACCATTTTAAGGAATTACCAAATTCCACAAATCAAGAAATTTAGATCAGAAAGCAGAACGATACCGGTACCCAAAACCTACGGGAATCGGGGTACCGGTACAATATAGAGGAAAAAATCCATTTTTTCTTAAAATCTAAGGTTGGAAAATGAAAAAGAGAAATTTAATAGTTACCCAACCATCAAAATGTTCAAAACATGACATTTATTGCAAGGTTGTCAATAATCATACATTTCATATTATATATATGAGAGTAAGAGTGAAAAACATACATGTATAATACCCTAGCTTCAATGTAAGTGAATGGAAGAAAATCCTCTACCTCAATGCTCAAGAGCTTTAGCCAAATACCCAAGCTTCAAAGACTCTTTTCTCTCCCTTCTTTCCCCTTTAAACACCTCATTGGGTTCCAAAATGTATGAGTGAAAGGGTATAGAAGAGTGTAATGAAGGGTTAGGGGAAGGGTGTTCTTGAAATCTAGGGATTGATCTTCTAATTTGGGTGTAAATCTCTTGATGGGTGTGTTTTTGATCCTCCTCTTTTTTTCTCTTAAGCTTTCTAGGGTTTGGAATGGTATATGGACGGCCTAAAGTATTTATAGGCCCAAAAATGTGACTTAGATCGCGATCCTGAATAGGCTAAGAAAGCAGAACGGTACCGATACCCGGTACCGGTACCCAAAATCTACTGGAATCGGGGTACCGGTTCTCGGTACCGGTACCATATGGTATCGGCACCCAGTACCGGTACTATTCAGTGGACAGATTTTTCCTCCAACTTCCAAGGCAATTTTGACCCATTTTGAGGTCGAATTGGAAAATTTTCATGAGATACACTTTTGTAGCCCTAGATGTATACTATCTACTGTCAAAATTTCAGATAAAGTGAACATAAGGATAAAAAGTTATGGCCAAAATACTAATAGGTTTCCAAAAATATTTTCTACCCAAAAATTACGTAAAGTGTGTTTTTATTCTGGAGTACTTCCAAGCGTCCAAGGCACCTCATATTACCTCTCCCAAGGTTTTTCGACCTTCTGGATTCAATAGAGACCTTAGTTTGACCTAAAAATATTAAAAAAACTTACCTATTAACTATTTTCAAGCTCATATGTTTTCGAAACAAAAACTTCTCAAATCCATTTGTCTTCCAAATATTTATTTCTAATGTTTTAACCTATGTGATTCATTTTACATCATTATATATATAAAAGAACTACTAACTACTAGTATATTACTATATTACTATACGCATGTGGGGTATTACAAATTCGTTTTGCTTTTTTTGAGGATTATGTTAAAACATGGTTGAAGGATGCCACGTATATTGAAGAATTTCTCTTTCAAATTTTTAAATGGTTTCCTGAGTTTATTCCAGGTATTGAACCATCAGTTGCTCCTATCTGGATTTCTCTTCCTGGGCTTCCTATTCATTTATTTAATAGGAAAAGTTTATGAGACATCTTAAGTCCTATTGGAAGAATTTTGGTAATAGACAATTCAACATTATTGTTAACTAGGCCTGGGTGTGCTCGTGTCTGTGTAGAGGTGAACTTGTTGGCTAATTATCCTAAAAGGTTTTGGTTGGATATAAGGGGTTCTAGTGGAAGGTGGCAACATATAGTTTATGAGAAGAACAATAAGTTTTGCATTGTATGTTTAAAACAGGGACATGATGATGTGCTTTGTCGCAAAAAGAAGGTAGGGAAGAGTGTTAGAGTAGGGAAAATGGAGGTTCTTTTTACTGAGAAGATGAAAGAAAAGGGTAAAATACCTTTATTTGATGAGAGACATCCTCATATGGGAAAATTTGTTTAAGGGGAAGAGTATGCTGAATGGGGGAAGGTGTAAGTAAGATTACTATGGAATTCAGATAGAAGGATTTGTTGCAAACAAAAAAGTTTGATGCTCTTAATAATATTATGGAAGAGGAGGTTCATGTGTTTGATTCTGGGCAAGATAAAGCTGCAATGTGATGGTCAAAGTGTAGCTAAGGAATCTGAAATAAAACAAGAGATTAGATGTTTTGTGGTGAACCTGAATATCACAAAAGAGGGATTGGTTGGAGAGAAGAGGGAATGTGTTATAAGTGGTGATGCGACTCCTCCAGTTCCTGTTAAGGGAGGGAATATATCTGGGAAAGATTTTTCTGATTCTTCAATTGCTCAAGCCCATAGGGATGCTGATTGTTCTGTATTGGGAAAGGATCAGGTTCAGAGGCCTTTTGAAGTGGAACAAGTGTTGATTGATTCTCCAGTTACCCTAGGTATCCAATCTATTTCAAATTCCTCCAGTGATCAGATTATTCATTTGAAGGGTTTGGATTCAAAAAATTTGGGAGTTGATAATGGGAGGATGCCAAAGGATGTTTTGGTTAAGGGGGTTTTTGAGAGGGTTTCTTAA
Source organism: Ilex asprella (assembly GCA_023539305.1). Lineage (NCBI taxonomy): Eukaryota > Viridiplantae > Streptophyta > Magnoliopsida > Aquifoliales > Aquifoliaceae > Ilex > Ilex asprella. Next base: position 21,470 of record CM042186.1, on the reverse strand, counting down.
GAAAAAGTTATGGAAAATTTGGATCCTTGTATGCTCAATAGACAATCTTCTCAATTTGAAAATTCTTCATTCTATTTGGAACGTTTTTCCATATCTAAAAGTGGTGCTTCAATTTCTTTGGATGATGATAGGGGGTTGGTGAGGAATAGGGAGCCCCCTGACAAGGGTTATTATTTTGATACAAGAAGCAAAAGTAAAGATTTGATTGGGAAAGTTGTAGTAAATAGTGAGGGTTTAAAGGATTTGAATCTAGTATCTCTGGAATTCTCTTCTGCTGAGGTGGAAAATAGACTGAGGACGAGAGGTGAGAGTTCTCTTTGTCATGATTAGTCTATTATTCTGGATTGAAATGGACATAAAAGTCCATAGAAGTAGAGGTAAAAATTATAAATGAATGTATGGGGTATGTATGTTTGCCAGATTGGAAATCAAATCTGGTTGTTCTTTAGATCAGATTTTTGCTTGCAGTATAAATTTGAAGCAGGGTTAGGATACTGGGTTGAGTTTGTTTCTGGACAAGGGGTTTGATAATTAGCATTTTAATGTTGTAGAGGGGAATTGTATAACTTCAAATATGTAATCCCAAACGCAGGTTGTACGAAGTAATATAGACTCGGAAAACCAATGTTGAACCCTCAAGAAATTGTAAAAACGTCAGAAATCACACTAAATTCTGTAAAAAAACTTGTGAAGATGTTTTGATTTAAAAGAGTATTTGAATTGGTAAAACTAATTAAAATGATTATAATAATATGAAAAATACTAGAGCATCAGATACTCCCTCTCAAATCAATGCAATAATGATTAAAGACTTAGTTTTCAATCCTAGACAAGAATCAAGTGTCGATTGACTCAATTCACCAAATTTAGCAAAAAGAATGAGAAAATACCTTTATTTATAACTAAAATTTTATCTAGGAAAATCAATGAACTAATTGTTGATCATAAGTATTTACTGTGTCCGGAGTCTACAATAAATCAAACTCTCCTAACAATCAAATTCATGACTTACCCAAGTAATTCTTTAGTTATATTATTGTGTAAAATAATTGTAATCAACTTAAGCGTGGAACAACCAATTTTTTGACTCGCATAAAAATTTAAGCAATCAAAGTATAAGACACGATGACTCAAGAATTTTATAGAGTAAAAATTTTACTATAAATCAAAAGTTAAATTAGCAAAACATCACATACCATTAAGCTCATAAATCAATAGCATTACCGTATTTCATTGAGAGGTTCTCTCCTAGCCTTAGCTAAATCTCTTAGCCATACATGATGAAATTAAACTAGAAGAATAAAAATAAATTAAAATAAAATAAAACACTACTGCCAAAAGGTACCCTTTACACAACCATCATCCCCTATTTATAGGATTATTTGGGAAAATATCTAATTGAATAAAAATTCTGCTACTAGCGTTCGCAAACTGTTGACATGCGTCCGAACGCGTGTTTTCTTCCGTCCGAACGCACTTTCTACTGTGTTTCAACTCTTTTCCATTCACCTTTGTTACTTCCTGGCGGACGCAAGGTATTCCACCATCTGGATGCGTCTTCCAATAAGTTTCTCTTCAGCTATGCTTCCTTTTGACTTTATTTCTTCCCCATTTTAAGTATTTTCCTGCAAAAAATAACACAATTCATCTTTTACTAACATAAAATCAATTCTTTAATAACTCATCACATTTACCAACTTTTGCCAGGCAAATAACTAGTCTTTTCCAACAAATATTCATATTATTTAACCATAATCAGGGAACATGGTGATTTATTTTTCTTTTGGGGAGAATCTGGTGTTGGAAGAGGAGGGTGTAGTTCTGAGTATGGTTTATATAGAGAAGATGATGACCTTTCATGTCCTTAATGATGGTGAGATTTTATCTGATTATTTGAACGTATATTTAGCTAATTTGGCTAATTTTAGGAAAAACGTGTGGAATGATTATTCAAAGTGCATGGCGAGGCAGGTTGTTTCACAATTTTTCAGTATTTAGTTTATCCATTTAAAGAGTCATATTCAAGATGCTTTGACTGACCTTTTATTTGGTCTGATGCTGAAGGGTGAATTATATTATGTGTTGGGGCTCTGTATGTTGATTGTCGTTGTAGATAATCAGGGTCAGATGGCTTTTTTTGGACTGTATTTGACTGACTCTTCATTGTCAGTCTTGTCTCGTTCTCAGAATAGACATTTGAGGGGTTATATTCTAGAAGTGTTGGGGACTAGTAACATTTTGTAGATCTCAAAGATTATTTTGAATGAAAAGCCTAGTGAGAGGGTTAGTCTGTTCATTTCTAACAAAGTGTCTGAGAGTGTTTTGCTTTGTGTTCTCGAGAAGCTATCTTCTTAGCCTGCCTCCCCATGCACTTTGAATCTTTGTGAAGAAAGAGCTAGAGAAAAGCTATAGAAATTCAAGACAGAGAGTAAACTTGGAAGAGCTAGAGAAAATATAATATGTTGCCTTCTTGAAAGGAAAAGTAGTACTCTTCTTGAAATGACACAGATAATTATAATCGATAGCCTCTAATGAACACGAGCAATCAACTTTTATCCAGCCACACATGCATGTAACTCACAAAATTAATCCAAGCTTTATTTCATTATTTACTCACAATCAAGTCCAATAACCACAAACTCATCTATCTAATTCACCAAACCTTAGTGTATTTTCTAATTCCAAATAAACTAACATAGGCAAAATTTCATCGCACCAATCAAGTAAAAAAACTAATATAAGTTTAGTGACTTTCCTGATCATCCCAACAAATAGGTAATCAAGCATATTTCCTATTTGACCAAAAAAAATTCACTATCCTTTCATCTACTGTAACCTTCAATTTTATCAGCTTCGTTGAATCATCCCATGAGCTAGATCCATAAACCTCTTAAAATCAAATCATGCAAAACTCCTATTATGTAACATGCAACCAACAAATTTGCTAGAGATCAAACTCATAAAAAACGCAGCTAATAAGCTTGAAGCATGATTTATTTGCCCCTATAAAAAGCCCAGCTTGAAGCATCAATTATTTGATAGTCGCACCAAGGTTTTGCGATTAACTAACAGAATATAGATTCATAACACTGTAGTTCTTGAAAGGATTAGCTAATAGAGAAAATTATCATCTTAATAATTTACCTCACTACCGCAAGAAAATCAATACTTGAAAGGATGTTGATTCATCCCAACCACATTGTCCCTGCTGTAAGTAGTCCCTCATTCACAAAAACTGGATACAGGACAGGAAAAATGATTAGTGCCATTTTTTTTAGAAATTTTAAAAAATCAAAAAGAACCATTAAGCAAGCCAGCCAAGTAGAACGAAGGTCTTACCATCAAAATCCGTCTATAATGACCAAGTGGAATGAATCACTTTCTAATTCTGTATGTGTCAATGGTCCCCAAAAAATCTAGGTATGTGACAAACCGATCCAAATGAAAAGGTGAAGAATAGAAAAGGTGTAGGGGGTGTGTGTGAAAAAACAAAGGTGTGCATTTGTATAACTATGTTTTTTAGCAGGTGTGGTTATAATTTTTAGAAGTATCGCTTATGCTTACTATAGTATTGCATATGAAAAAAAAATAGATGGAATATGTGTGCATGTGAGAAAAATGAATCTTTGGGGCATTTGATCAAATAGCTTATAGGCGCATATGATAATGTTATTCCGTGAGATCTCAAGAAACAAAGAAAGGTAGAGGGAGAATCAATCAATTGGTTATAGGGAAGTTACATTCATTGTATATGGAGTCGATGGTGTAGAGATGAGTGGGGGGGCTAAGAAGCAGATAGAGGGAGGAAGATAGAGGCAAACAAAGAGGGAGGGTAAGAGTTAAAAGACAAGACGAGAGAGTGAGACAAAGAGCACCTCGTGTGGTGCCATCTTGGAGATTGGCTAGTGGTGGCTGGAGTGTGGCATCGGGAGAGATATGAAAGATAAGAGGCTGTCCATTCGCTTCTCCTTCTCCATTGCCAGTCGATCGATGTTTTCCACAGGTCAGCGTGAGAGATTTGTGTGTGTTTGTGCAAAGTGTGTGTTTGGTGGGTGTGAGAGAGTGTGTGATGGGTGTGTGTGTTGTGTGATATGCGTGGCATGGGTGCTGCAGAGAAGACAACAAAAAAGAGAGAGAGAGAGAGAAGAGGGAACCTGATTCGCTACTCTCCATGGTGGTGGGTTGCTGGCCGGTGTGAGAGTGGTGGGTGGTTGTTCAAGTAAAAAGAGAAAAGAGAGTAGAGAGAGAAGATAAGATTAGAAGGCAGATGAGAGAGAAGAGAGAGAGAGTGAAAGTTGGGAAGAGTGGTAGAAAGTGAGGGTGAAAATATTAGATATTAAGGGTGCGTTTGGTTGACTTTTTTGTTTAGTGTTTTTTATTTTTATTTTCATTTTTTACAAAACAAAAAACAAAAACCGTGTTTTGTATTTATTTTTGTTTTTTATTTCATCTAAGTTGTCGAGAAAACGAGCTAAAAATTAAGCCATAGATAATTTTTGTTATCTGCATTCGACAAAAATTAACCATGCCCACCTCCCACTAGGGGAGGGGGGAATATGCTCACTCCTATGCCCACCTTACGTTTGGATTCTCACCTCCATATGGGAAGCCAACCTACTAGACCTTATGTAAATGTGATGCGTGCAGGAACACATTAAGGGGTACCTTGAACTGTGTACCTATTTTAATTTCCTATGTAATGGATTATTGGAATTAGTATGTGATTTGTATTATTGGAAGGTAGGAATTAAACAATACACTGTTTAATTCGCCCAAATATGCATTGTAGCATTCAATATTTTGTTTCTCTTTTCTTTTTCCACCTAAATTTGTATACCCATGTGCATGAATATTTCCCTGTCAAGGAAAATAATAGTTTTTAAACTTATATAAGACATTTTATGTTGGTTCTTGAAAAGTAATCTCCTCACTTTCATTTTCTGCATATGGAATCATAACTCTCTTTGCATTATACTATGCAGTGGAAGCACCATAGTTGACGTCGGTTGCCCAGACCCCCCACAATTTGTCTGTGAGGTAAGCAACAATTAACTTTTCGAGGTTTTTTGTCTGGTAAGCCCAGGTTATTCATCCTTATACATCTTTAAAAGGATAACTTTTAAATACTTGTTTAATCATTTATCTGTCTGTTTATTCCTTGGGGTAAATGGTTACTAAATAATAGTTTGATATGTGTCTATTTCTTATTTAATTTTTGTGGGTAGTTACCGTCTTACCAATTCTTTAGAGGGTATTTAACCCATTGTTGAGAACAAAATGACCCATGTTTTGATTTCTTTGATACTTGCTGTGAATTGCTTAGATTGGTGAGTTAAAGGCCTTGAATTTCTTCACATTTGTGAATCATCTTTGTAGGTAATTTTTTGATTATTATTATTAATAATAATTTTTATGTTTGGTACAATTCGTGTTGTGAATAGTCTTTTGTCGAACCAGTTAATTGAATTCTATTTTTCTATTTTATGTTTTTCCTTTTCTAACATTATATGTTAGGTTTGCATTAAATGTAGTGTTAAATCAGTAGTAGGTAATCCTGTTGCTTAGGGCAAGAAACAAACATATATATCGTCACATTGCTCAAGTTGTTATGAATGTCAAAACTAATAATAAGAAAAAGAAGCAAGAGAATATGAAGAGTGACCAATTTTTTATTATAATTCAATTCGTTCGTTTCATGGCTAAAGTTTCTTGATAACGAAATTAGTGTGTGGTCATTATAAAATATTAAAGAGTGAGTGGTTTCATTAATTTTCCAAGTTTGTTTGTTTGTTATATCTATTGTGTATTGATTAGTTTTCACAGAATTTACCAAATAATGATTAGTTATGGCTTCTAATTGTTGCAGTAGTGGTTAATGGGCTTATAGTAAGATAGGACTCTGGCGTGATGGTGAGTCCTATATTGGATTGTATTTTCTTCGAATACATGGTTTTTAAAAATTATTAGCATTATTCGATATGTACAATTTTTTTAATAGAGATTGTTAGTGCACAGGATTATCTTTTTTAGTATAACTTCTTCACATTCTTTCTATTCAATAGGGTCCTTTGAGTTGATAGTCACAATGGTATTATTTTTCAAGGTATGTAATGTTGTTTCTATTTGCCTTCTTGAAAGAAAAATACTAATTTTTTGGTGTCTTTTTCCACTCCATGTTTAAGATTGTATTGTTATTCTTATATGTTAATATTTGCAATTCTGTATGTATGTGTGGGTGGATTGTTGGGTTGGTTGAATGAGTGGTACATAGATGGTCTAACAACACAAATGGTAGTTAGTGTATATAGAAGTTAAATGATCCATATTGAGTGTACTTTCTTTTATTGGTTTTTACTATGCATGGTTCTTTCAATCCTTTTATCGGATTTTATTGGATGGGCACACTTTTGCAATTTTTTTTTAGTAGTGCACACACAAAACAAACCTTAAAACCAACAAATGGAGCTCCAACTCCTTTGGCAACATGCACAACATCTCCTATTTTTTTCAAGCAGGAACTCTTATTTTTCTTCTCTGTTTTTTAGTAGTAATTTTTTTGGGGGGTTTTTGCTCTCCTATGTGCACAAGCTCTAAAGTCTGTTTTTAAATTCAATTTTTATCCCAACAAACTAACTTTTTAAAGCCAGTCAGAATACAACTTTTAAGTTAATTGTGTGGTTTTTTTTTTGCCACTACTCTTCATTTTTTCCAAGTAGTTGCTCAGCTTTTTTTTAATGAGTTTATTTGGGCCTAATTTGCAGACCTAATGTATTAATTTTATTTATTGTGACAATTGGATAAGCAACAAGTTCCAAAGTTTTATGAGATCTACTATCAATCCAACAACTATAGTGGGTTAAGTTAAATTAGGTCTAAATAGCATTGGTTTTTAATACCAACCAAGTCTCCCTTTTACACCAATCCTGTCTCCCAAGTAGCTGCCATTTCATATTTTACTAAAGCCGACAAACCTATCACTTGCTGACTCTTTGCAACCACTAAAGTTCACTCACTTACATAAAATGTAAGGACTCAACGTACCCGTGTGCTCAGGTGTAGCAACTAAGGACTACACTTCTAACAATTACATAAAATGGATCGTGTAAGCCATTTTTCTTTTGTTTATGCTCATTTTTGAAGTTGGAATTTTTTGGTTACACAGTGCCTTTTGGTATGGCTATTAACTACACCTGATCACACAAGTTTAGATGTAGGAGGAAGGGTATTTTTATGATTATTTGTCACATTACTATTGACCCTTTTTCTCTAGACCACTAATATGGCTTGCATTTTCTGCCATTTGGCTCGGTGGTCACTATCTACTCCTTTCCCTTACCATCGAATTACTTTTATGTATCAAACTTGGACATAAATCTTAAATGCAATGCATGCCTAGAGAGTTATTACATAAAATTAGTAGACTCACATGTATTTGTCAAAAAATTTACTAGCAAAAGTTTTGGTGCATGCCTAGAGAGTTAAGTTCCTTGAATTGTTGCATGTTCAGTAGAAGGAAAAAAATGATTTTTCTGCTTTTAGGTTTGTCGTAACCAATTGTTACAGGTAATAGCCAATGAAACCAACACACAGCCGCAAACACACACAACAGACACACACGCAGCAGCAAACACACAACAGACACACACACAACAACAAACACACAGCGCAACAACATTCAATTTGGGTGTTTTAAATTTGTTTTTTTTTTTATATTTGTGTGTTGAAATTGGCCCTTTTTAATTTGTGTTTAATCCCACATACAACAGCACACAAACCACACATACATTTGTGTTTGGATTTATGAATTTGGATTTTTGAATGTTTGTATTTAATTTTGGTGTTTTTAATTTTTTTTTTTTTTTCAATTTTGGTGTTCAATTTGGGTGTTTTTAATTTGAATGTATTTTAATTGGGTGTTTAATTTGGGTGTATTTTAATTGGGTGTTTAGTTTGGGTGTCTTTTAATTGAGTGTTTAATTGAATGTCTTTTTTTTTTTAGTTATGAATGTTAGGTTGTTTGTGCATATGTTGAGTTGAGAATTATTGAGTGTTCATTTTGTAGAGTAATTTATTTTTAAATTGGGTGTTGAATATAGTTCGTGAAATTTTAATTTGATTTTTTAGTATCTTAATTTAATGAATGTTACTTTTTATAGGGTTTTGATTAATTATAGAGATTGTATGTCAATTAGTATGAAATAAAGGCTTATTGTGTGTTAATTGATAGAGATTGTACGTCAAGTAGTACGAAATAGAGGCTATGATGTGTTTTTAGCAATGTTACAACAAAATGAATATGTGTATTTAACGAATATTTATAATTTTTTGATTTACTATGTTTCTTATATTTGTAACCATCATAGTGTACTAACCACCACTGCAAATTCACAACATTGAAAAATGAAAGATCTCACCATTTTTGGTTGTGTGAGTTTAAACATCTTCTATTTTTTTTCAGCACCGCAAAATATTTACATATTTATTTTACTTTATGTTCATGCATATTTTTACAGATTGATGATGACTTAGAGCAAATTGTAAGTTGAGTTTCATTTCACTCATATTCTTAATAATTTTTCTCATATAGTTTGTGTTCATTTACTTGTTAAATGTATATTCATGCATAGGTTCAATTGCTCAAGAAAAATAATGTTGGTGTTGTGATCCGCAGCGAACGCGAACTCAATTGCATCCTCATTTCTGAGGTACTGTCATTACACATCAGTTTGTTTATAGATTAGACTTTTTTTATATATAATGATTTCACTTATCTATGTTTATTATATAAAGGGCAAAGGAAAGAGCAGTCGTAACTGCAAATGCAAAGTATAAAGGAAAAAGAAATAGCAACTTTTTCTGACAAGGGAAAGGTAAGTACTTCGTGCTAAGTGGTTTTACATTGCTAACATTTTAACATTGTTATTTTATTGATCAAACAATTTATTTATGTTATTTAATCTGTAGAATTGGGATGAAGTAGTGCGAGAGTTAAAAAGACTAAATGCAACCCATCTTTTTTGATGGGGTTGTTTGAATAAGGTAACTAAATTTATTTTTTATAGTTTATTTTTTATTTTTAAGTTTATAATTTTAAAATTCCTGTCGTGTACTAAATTTAACGGTTTTTATAAATGCTAGATTATTGTACATTCTCTCAGTTGGAAGCTACGGATTTGGATTGATACAATGACATTCAAGGCTGTGATGGAGAAACTGTTTTTATAATGACGTGTAGATAAATGACTCATTTTACAAATATACTATATATAATTACGTTTTTTGTCATTCTTTAATCTTATTTATGTTTAGACACAACTATGAGAATTTACGTGTGTTTTGTTTGTTCTGTGTTTTGTACGATGAACTAATTATACATGGTTATGAGGATATGTTTGATTTTGATGTGAACTGATGGTTGAGTATGAAATTAAGTTGTGATGTATGATGATTGTGGTGGAAATAAAATTGAATTGTGGTGGTACGGGGCATTATTATGATTGTTTTGTATAATTGTGAGTTTTGTAGACAGGTTAAAATCTTCTTGAGCTCTTATTTTTGTAGGAAGTTTTGCCAAAATTTTTGAAAAATTAGTGGGGGCTTGATTGATTTCAATCTATTTAATTAAAGCAAATGTTGAAAAAATTATTTCAAATTAACCATTTATTTTAGGTTGCAAAGTGCCTTTAGGCCCAATAATATTCTTCAAGTTCTAATTTAAGTTTTCGTTACTTCGTGTCTTTATGCAAAGACAATTACTATATCAATTTAATTGAATTTGCGTAATTTTTTATTTACTCCTGAGTTTAATACGGTAAACTAATTTCACGATTATGAGGATATATTTGGCTTGATGTGAAATTGCTAATTTTTTTGGTGGTTTGGTATGAATCGTTGATGTTAGGGGAATGTTTTGCTTGTTTTTCAGTTCTGTATATAGGTTAATATTTCATGGTCTTCTATTTTCAAAGGAAATCAAGTTGAATTTTTAGCTTTGATTTGATTGTATTGTGCATTGAAGAGACTATGTTTTTTGTAGATAAGTTGAGATTTTTCTGGTTCTTATTTTTAGAGTAATTCTGCCAAAATAGTCTCCAAATAATATTTGGGGACTATATTAATTTCAATTGTTTAAATTAAAGCAAATTGAATTAAATTTTTTTTGGAAATTAACTAGTTAGTTTACGCTGTACTGTGCCTTCAGGCACGAATTATCTCTAGTAATGACTCTAAGTGGAAGTGGTTTAAGGTAAGTGTTGTGTGAAAAAATACTCGATAATCTATATTTTCTATATTTTTTCATTTTCATTACTTAGGTTATATTGGCCCCATTAATGGGATAATCATTTTATTGTTTTTTGTTGTAGAATTGTGTGGTTGTATTAGATGGAACTTATGTCCCTGCTCGGGTACCTCCAGTCTATCAAACTAGATATAGAACACGTGGACGTGAAATAGCGACAAATGTGATAGGTGTTTGTTTTCCAGACATAAAATTCATTTACGAGCTACCCGGTTGGGAAATGTCGGCTGTCGATTCTAGGATTTTGCATGATGTTGTTACTAGGCCTAATGGTTTGAAGGTTGCACATGATAATTCATGTTTTACGATTTTTTGAAGAAGATATGTACTCTTTTATATATAGGTTGGTTGTTGGGTAGTTGAAATGTAAAGCTTCTTATACCACACAGGAATAAACTACCTAGTTGATGACGGTTATGCAAATGGGGAGGAATTTTTAGCATCATTCAGGGGTCAACGTTATCATATACAAGAGTTTGGGGCTGGTGTAGTCGCACCACAAAATGCTAAAGAATGGTTTAACCTCAGACATTCTGCAGCAAGGACATGCATTAAACGATGTTTTGTACTGCTAAAGAACCGATGGGCAATTCTTAGGGTACCATGGTACTACCCTGTGGGCACTCATAATCGCATCATAGCTACATGTTGTTTGTTGCATAACTTAATTAAAAATGAAATGAGTGTTGACCCCTATGAGGAGGACTTGCTCGAAGATATGCCTGTTGATGTTGAAGCGACGAATGATGTCATAGACAATGTTGAGACATCTACCGAATGGTCTTTGTTTCGTAATCAAATGACCTTGGAAGTGTACAATGAGTGGATAAGTAATCGAGGCCAACCAATAATTTGAGGATATCTGTAGTTTGAAAGCAAACAATTTACCAAGTTTTATGTTATTTAACTTTATTCACATGGTTATGTTCTATGTACATGTATTATGTGTATAAAGTGAGTTGTATTGTAATTTAATGTCTCTATCCTTTATTTGAACGTAACTTTGTTAACATATATGTGTCCCAATAATGATTAAAATCGTTATTTTTTTATTTGAATATCGACAATGCTTATAGAAAATGTCCGAGACACGTGCAAGTACCCAAAGTGAGAGGGGTGCACACAGGACGTGGAAAATCAACTAATTCTAGCACTTAAGGAATTATGCGTGAATGGGTGGAAGTGCCAGAAGGACACTTTTAGACCAGGATATCTCCAAGTACTAGAGAGTAGTTTGAAAGCTGCAATTCTAGGGTGTGAGTTGTGTGCATCGCCTTATATTGAATCTAAGTTGAAGATGTGTGAAGAAAAATTATAACTCACTTTTCACAATGATGGCTACTTCGGGGTTTGGTTTCAATAGTACAAAAAATAAGATTTTGGTGGATGTGACGATATATGGCAAGATTATATGAAGGTAAAGTTTAGACGTATATACAAAATATTCGTCTTTCTAGTTATGAAACACATAATGTATATTTTTTTAACTTTGATTAATTACGTTTATTTTTGTGAAATGATAGAAATGCAAAGGGCATGCACGAGAACTCATGACCTTATTTTAGTGATTGGGTGATCATCTTTGGGAAGGATCGGGCTACAAGTGAATTTGCAGTGGATTTAGAAGAGATGGTAGGAGATGCTGAGGTTGAGACCTCAATGCGGGAGGCAGAGAACATGGCTGGGGAAGAACAGGTAGGTCGTGACATATCTACTTCACATAGTGTAACACATGTATGTGACCAAACGGTTGCCAATGAGCCCAGTGTTGGAACACCATCTACTAGTAAGAAGAAAAAATGGAAGGTGAGTGGTAATGCTTTTGAATCAATAGCAAAGAGTTTGAGCGACATCTTAAGGGTGTTTGGTGAATAAGTGAGTGAGAGTCGTAAGAAACTGGACTTGATAACACACCGAGTTGGCTAGATGCATGATGTCGCTGATGCTCGTAGGAAAGTAAACGCTGAGCTAGAGAAGATAAATGTAATTTTCATGGGTGGTTGTCATGCTGCACTAAAACTGATATGTTCTGATCCCGTAAACGTGGACATCTTCTTCAATTTACTCGATTATGAGCGACCGACATGGGTTGATGGTTTATTGTGGAACACAAACTAACATTGATCAATATCAATGTTGGGTTATTTGTCAATGTCAACATAAAGTAGTATTTACAAATGTTGTTATGTTAATATATGCACTGGTAGGTAAGTGGTACCTACATATTAAGTAAGTAGAGTTCAAGTGATACGTTCATGATTAATCATGTATTGCAGTAAGCAACCTAAGTTTTGGGGGACCTTACTATTTTGGGTACCATTTGACAGGACTTGTATTAAGAACAGTGTTTGTATTGTGATGTATTAGACATGTACTGTAGTTCGACTATATTATCTCATGCAACATATGTGTTACTACTTGTTATACATAATGCTTTTACCTTTATTTAGTGTACCTATTATTTGTTATTTAAGCAAAAGTAGTAGTAGTGAAAAGTAGGAGTAACATGTATTGTTGTGCAATTAGATATGAACAGGAATCAACGTTGGTACATTGTATTTGTTGGAAGATAGGTTGGCATTTACCAGTCTTGGGTTGAATGTCACGCACATATGAATAAGTACCCAGGTAAACTGTACAAATCATATGATTAGTACAATGATGCGGTAACTGCTTTTGTCATGTACAATGCAAGGGATATAGGACAACTTGTCCGAGATGTAGCAAATGAGATGGAGGTCCATAAAGTTGGACCTTTGGAAAATCATAATGAAGAATGACCTATAGACAATAATGAACCACCTGTTGTTGCACTTGGAGAAAGCGCCTACAAGAGTGATATCATTTGGTGCATGCTAAGTGAGGTAATGTTTATCTTGGGTATCGTACTCACTCATATTGTGTACTCGGTTATGGGTAGAGTTGGTTGACTTTTATGTTATTAACTTAATGACTGTCGTATGATTATGAAGAATGAAGACTTTCCCCATTTCTTGTAAGTAAGATGGTTTATGGATGTGATGTGCTACATATGTATGGTTGTGATGTAACTTCATTATGATAATATTTGTCGTGCATGTGATATTGCATGTTGTTTGTTTCATACTAATGTCAACTTTGCTACTTATTTTCATTAGTCTTGCATGAAACATAAATCACAGTAATACTGTTCTAATGAATGATTCTTATTATTGTAGTGTGTAATCAAGATACCAAAATTAGTGAGGATGAAATAGATGTATTGATTGATGCACTTATCGATTACAAAAATAGAGGGAAGCTTCCTCCTTTTGGGAAGTACAACACAAAAATGGTTGACGGTATGTTGGCCGTCTTGAAACGCCGAATGTCAAAGTTTAGGTTGTTCTTCATTGAGCTTATAAGTATTATTTTCTACTGGGAGCGACAATACCAAACTATTTCTAAGATGGTTGACAGTGAGTTGTTTGAATGGAACCCTTTAAAAAAATGTGTGGTGCACAACCCAGCCATAATTGGTGCAAATGTCTTCTGGGAAGTAAGTGATGTGGTTTTAACAACGTTTGTATGTTTAAGTATTTTAATTGGGTGCATGTTCGTTATACCTTAAAGTAATCCTTTTCTTCAAATTTACACATGTAGGAAGATGATTTCGCTGCACAGTATTGCCTTGACTCGTACCCAAACTTCCAATTTTTTTGGTGTTATTTTCAAACGAGATGATGCTTCTTCAAGCAATCATGAATTGGACAGCGTTGGTTCATCACCGCCAATTTATTCTCCAAGGCATGTCGATGTTATAGTCATCAATGATTGATTGTGTACACAATATTTATGTGTAGGGTTAGGAGTTAATATTTTTATTTGTATGTACTTGTGTGTGTATTATATTTTATACGTTCCACAAGCTGTGAAAACAGGGTATTTATAATTATATCTATCGAGTTATCAAAATTTAAACTTTTAATAGAAAACTCGGATGAAGAAATGGACTTCAATGTTGAATTTCTCTCATGGAAACGAGTCCGACTAGTATAATATTGACTATGTTTACTACCGATGACAAATTTGCTTAAAGTTAAATTAATTAAATGAATTAAAAAAAATGATGATAAATAGCACAATCATGGCAGCCTGCCATGACTATTTAGCTGACATTAACCATTTTAGAAAAGCAAGGAAGCATAATTGCCTACCATTGTCGCCCATGACCATAGATCACTACTTTGATTGAAAACTGAAGCCCACTCCTCCTTAGTGTATAAATACAGACAAAACAAATGAAAGTGGAGGAGAAAGAAATCAGGCAACATTTACAGGAAGAAAGAAATCAAGTTTTTGGATGTGATGTGCTACATATTTAGCTGACATTAACCATTTTAGGAAGGCAATGAAGAAAGAAACCGCCCCACCACTATCT
>CM042185.1:53254316-53264387 GCA_023539305.1 Ilex asprella | reverse complement strand
TTTACATTCCTTTAAATGTTTTAAGAACCTTGTTGAGAAAGAGACTGACATGTATATCAAGTGCTTACACACTGATAGTGGGGAATTCAATTCAAAGGAGTTCAAGGAGTTTTGCAAGAGGAGTGGCATCAAGAGGCAGTTGACTGCGACATTCACTCCACAACAAAATGGAGTGGTCGAAAGAAAAAACAGAACTATGATGAACATGGTTTGTTCTATAATGAACATGGTTCGTTCTGGCCTAAGGCAGTGAATTGGACCATGTATGTGCTGAATAGGTGTCCTACGTTGGCTGTCAAAAATGTTACTCCAGAAAAAGCCTGGAGTGGTGTGAAACCTATGGTGGAGCATTTTCGAGTTTTTTGGTGTTTGACACTTGTTCATGTGCCAGATACAAGGAGGACAAAGCTGAAAAATAAAAGCTCCAGTTGTGTGCTTTTAAGGATTAGTGACGAGTTTAAAGCCTACAGGTTATATGATCCTATCTCTAAAAGGGTCGTAATCAGTAGGGATGTGGTGTTTAAGGAAGATAAACAGTGGGATTGGGATGCAAGCTATGAACAGCATTTGTTGATGGATCGAGAATGGGGTGATGAAATTGATGCAGATGTAGAAGAAGGTGATGAAACAGTTAGTGAAAGCAGTGGTGAAACTGAAGAAACAGTTGATGATGAAGTTCTAATGGCAGTGAATGCATCTCTGGGAGAAGTAATCAATGCAGGTGGAGGAAGGAATAGGCAAGCTCCAATCTGGATGGAGGACTTTGTTAGTGGAGAATGGCAATGGATTCTGAGATCAATTCAATCGAGAAGAATTAAATCTGGAAGCTCACTGATTTGCCACCTGGTGCCAAAAAAATTAGAGTCAAATGGCTTTTTAAAACAAAGCTTAATGAGCTCGGTGAAGTGGACAAGTATAAAGCTCGTTTGGTGGCTAAGGCTACTCTCAACAGCATGGAGTGGACTATACTAAAGTGTTTCCTCCAGTAATAAGAACGGATATGGTGAGAATGATAATAGCCCTTTCAGCATAGAGGAGTTGGAAGATATTTCAACTTGATGTAAAATTTGCATTTTTTCATGGTAAACTTGATGAGGATGTCTATGTGGAGCAGCCAAGAGGATATGAGAAGAAAGGCAGTGAACACAAGGTTTACAAGCTGCATAAGGCTTTATATGGCCTAAAATAAGCTCCACAAGCTTGGTTTAGTCGTATTGAAGCACATTTCATTAATGAGCAGACTTTGTTCATCAACTAGAACAATGAAGGTAAAGTTTTGATTGTGAGTGTTTATGTGGATGATTTAATTTTCACTTGTGATGATGAGGTTATGATGTCTGAATTTAAAAATTCAATGATGAGAGTATTTGACATGACGAATTTGGGGAAACTGAGGTTCTTTCTTGGCATTGAAGTATTGCAAAACCTGGTGGTATTTTTATCTATCAAAGAAAATATGACATAGAGGTTTTAAAACGTTTTTGGATGCAAGAGAGTAATCTAGTGAGTAGCCCTGTTGTGCCAGGGTCTAAAGTGGGTAGGGATGATGATGGAATCACAGTGGATGAGACCTATTACAAGCAAATAGTGGGAAGCTTAATGTATCTCACTACCACACGTCCAGACATGATGTTTTGTGTTAGTCTTATAAACAGGTATATGACAAAACCAATTGAACTTCACCTACAAACTGCCAGGAGAATATTGAGGTATTTGAAAGACACCATTAACTATGGGATTTTTTATGAGAAGGGAGGGGAGAATGAGCTGCTAGCATTCACAGATTGTGACTATGCTGGTGATTTGGAGGACAGAAAGAGCATATTTGGTCATGTGTTCTTACTGAGTTCTGGTGCAGTCTCATGGTCATCAAAGAAACAGCCCATAGTTACCCTTTCAACCATAGTAACAGAATTTGTGGCAGTTGCTGCCAGTGCTGGTTAGGCAGTTTGGATGAGAAGGATTTTGAAGAAGTTAGGCCATTCACAGGAAGGAAGTACTACTGTAATGTGTGATAATAGTTCAACAATTAAACTCTCCAAAAATCCAATCATGCATGGGAGGAGTAAGCACATTGATGTGCGTTTTCATGTCTTGAGAGATCTCACTAAAGATGGTGAAGTTGAACTAGTTCACTGTAGAACACAAGACCAGGTAGCAGACTTGATGACCAAGCCATTAAAGCTGGATGCATTTTAGAAGCTCAGGGAGAAGCTGGGAGTATGTGATGTCACAGATGTAAACTAATTGCCTCACAACAGTTAGTTTAAGGGAGGAATTGAAGGAGTCAATTGCTTGGAGTTAGGATTTTCAGTTAGAGTATCAAGTTAGTTTACTTTCTCTTAGAATAAATCCTAGTTTCTAGGGGTGCTGATTTAGTTTTTGCCTTATTCCTTGCTACCTGTATCACGTAGCTTAGATCATGCAATCATGAGCTACTTTTATGTTTTCTAGTTAGTGCAACTCTAAGAAGCACAAACACTTCATTTTGGGCAGAGTGTCGGTGTCGGACACGTTTGGGACATGGACAAGCTCGGACACGTGTCAGACACATTAAAATGAGTGTCCAAATTATTATTATTAAATTTTTTGTAGGACTCGTTTTGGACACGTTGAGGACACATGGCCGACACGTTCAGGACACGTTTTGAAATTTATTTTTAATTTTTTGAGAACTTTTAGATAATTTTATTATTAAGAGTTATTTTTATAATTTTAGACGGATATGAGTCACAATCATAATATAAAAGAAGTTATAATCATTACATTGAACATGAGACATGAATTTAATATAATTTTAGATATGAATACGAACTTATATACAAATGGAATAGTTTTATATGAAAGTAATGTGAGAGAAATTAGAATACAAAATTGGAGCTCTTGGAATTTGATGAAAATTAGTATTACGAAATGGAATATTATTTAAAGTAAAAGTTGTAGCAGTCATTGATTATTGAATCATGAATGTTAATGTTGAATGTGTATCAGTATATCTTATATTATACTTTTTATGCAATGATATCATGATGTAAGTTTTTAGAATTAGGGAAATGATAAATTAAAAAATTATTATGATAATATTTTTATTTTATCACATGATTTTATATAAATATATATAATACATATTATTTAACGTATTGCTAACATGTCCGTGTCCTTGTCCTATTTTTTTGAAAAATTTCGTGTCGGCGTGTCGTATCCATGTCTGTGTTTCTTAGGTGCGGCTTATTGTAAGGCTATAAAAGCCAGATCAAGGCTTTCAATAAAGAAAGTCATTCTTTCAGTTTGCATTGCATTCTTGATCTTCTACTTATATTGTTGATCAACTTCTCCTAACACTTTTGTGGGATTTGAAAGCATTCCTTGCAATTTTATGCTGTTTTTTTGGGTTAGTATATTTCATCTGTTATTTCAATGAGTTCTTTTAGATTTTTTGGGGTTTTAAAAGAATGGGAGGAAAGATTGAAGGGTTTGTGGATGGGAAGGTGTTGAAAGTGGCTTTGTCTTGAAGGTGGTTGTTTGCTGCAATTGCGTTGATTAAGTTGCTGGTTTTGAATTATGAAGTTGGGTATGTGGATGAAAGCCGAAAAAACAGGTCCACTTGTGATTGACAGCACCCAATGAAAGCGACCAATACAATGGGGGCATGTATGGAATGTTAACTGTAGTAAATCCCAAAACTTGCAATACATAATATTTTGTATTGAGGTTTATCGTAGGCATTCTTTGCAAATTTATGTCATCATCATGGTCGGGCCCCTCCTTTTATAAAGTTGTGGGAGTATTTCCATAATCAGGGAAGAATGGAAGTGATCATAGTCCAAAAGAGAGGTTTTTAACATCCCTCCAAATAGATGAGAAACTGAATGCATCATTCTGTTTGAAATTTGGAATTGGAAACACAAACGAAATAAAAAAAAAAGGGTGGTCAGTGCACGAGGCTACCGTGGTCTGAAGAAACACATTAGAGAAATGAAGAGAGTAAATATTTCCTTTATAGTTCTGTCTTTTATGTTGTCAAAATGTAAAATATAGAAAAAAACTGTTGGGGACTATCCAACCTTTACGATTTCATTTCCTTCAGGGCCTCCATACCATGGATGATTTTTGCAAACTGCATTTTTTTACTTGAATCCATGCTTTGCATTGAGGGTATTGCTTGTGTAATTGCAGGTGCTTGGATTCCATTCTTCATGCCGAACACAAAAGTATTTTAGAGGAAATGCGAGTTGATTATGATCTTACCCATTCCATGCAAAACAAGTCAACTACTTCTGAGGGTTTAACTAGTTTGGTAAGAAAATGTGTACCTAACAACAAGGAGTCTGACTCTATCATTGATAATCCTGTTGGGATAATTAGCATGGAAAAATATGGGGATAAGCTTGAACCTGACCAAGTGTTACGTTTCAATTCTGCCCTGGACTTGAGATATCTCTTGGGTTCTTCCTCCAAAAGTGTCATGAGCAATTCTTGTGAGGAGTCCAGGTATGTTCCAATCTGTCATGGGAATGTCATTTTTGTTCTTGAAAGCTAGACCAACTATTTCGTAGCTTAAGTATATTTTATTTAAGGTTTTTGAAATTGGGATCCTATCTTGGATTGTTGTGGTATATTAAAGGATTGGATCAAAAATTGCAATATCCTATTAACCAAGAAAATGAGATGAAAAATATATTGAATAGAAAATTCTCAAAAACAATAATTAAACAAGTCTACTACATATGCAAATAGAAATATTATAACAAACATATAACTTGAGATATGATTGAAATTTGATAAGTTATAATTTGAGCATTAAAGAGGCTTTAAATGAGATTTCGCAAAGAGGAATAGAAGAGTTGAAATATTTTGATTATATCTTTTAGAGAAAGAAATACGTAGTAGAGATTGAAAAGTTGAAAGACTGTTGGATAATAATATTGACTATGCAACATCCAAAAAAAAAAAGAGAATAAAAATGGAAACTATCTGACTATGATCACTCGCAGAGAGAGAATATTAAATCGAAACATTGTTTTCAACTTTTTAACAATATAGACGAACAAATAACGAGATTTTGTAAACGAAACAAATTTTCTGTAACTTTTCCCATCCATTGAAATACCTCAATTGACTCACAATTATATTAGATATTCATATTTGGATTGAGTTCTTAAGTATAAAAACAAAAAATATGGAATTGGATTGCTTAATAACTAAATGCACCTAACAAACAAACTCTATAAATTGGATCGGTAATTAGGATTTTGCGATTCTATAAGATCCGGATTGCGATCCATTAAGATCCTACAAATTTGGGATTCTACAAGAGGCTCGGATCGAATTGCTTATATCGGATCGTTAGATTGTAAGATCCTAGGATCTAGATCGGGATTTTGATAATCATAATTTTGTTGTCTTATTTATAATTCCTTCTATTGGAAAACTAATCACAACAAGATTATGCATTTTTAATGTGTTCATTTTGGCTTATTGTGTAACATTTAATAGTTGAAAATTCTTGTTAGCTACTATGAGCTATAAGGGGTAAACAAAAGTCATTCAACTTAATGTATTACTCATCTACGGCTATAGTGGTATACAAACTTCATGCAATCTTATAACAGCTTCAAATCTGTAGTTTGGACTTATTTCTCTAACAAGGAGGTTTGAGTTTTTGAAACTCCAATAGAGGATTTTAAAGCGTTGAGTAATGGTATGATGCAATCCTACCTGTATGGGGTAAAACCTAAGGAATTCCGAATTTCTGGTAAGATCTATATGACTAGATCCACTTGCTCTAATTGTATTTTTGCCCAATTTCTTTCTTGTTGCTTTTTCATTTCATTACCCTATTTAACCCAAACCATTTCCTTATCCACATGGTCTTCAACTATAAGACCACCCTTTTTAGTATTATTACTATTTGCTCAGAATTTCCACATATCCAAAAAAAATGGAAAAAGAAAAAAAAAGTTGCTGCTCACAATTTCTAGCAACTAATAATCTGCAATTCCATACAAAGCGTCACTTTTAAAAACAAGCAATCTCCTACTGTTCTGATTCCCCAATGTCTACAACCTTTCTTCAACCAATTAAACCAAAAAACTTTCAGAATCGAAGACTTTTTCCTTCTGGAAAACCATTTGCAACTTTTCTCCTATTACTTTCCTTCAACTGATTGGTTTGTGTGTTTTGATTCAATTGAGGGCAATACCCAGTCAATAAGAACTTAAGAAGGCAAACGTTTTTTCTGTTGATAGACTAGAGCGCTTTCTGTAGCAAAGCAGTTGGTTTTAAGTATCTGTAATGATTTCATTCTCATTATTCATTTCTATCTTTAAATCTTTAGCTAAGTTGACTTACAATGTGATATTGTTCGTAGAGTTGCTGTGGCCACTAGTTTCCAGCGTGCTTTCATGCAACTTCTTTGTAATGCTGAGTTTGAAGAATTGTCAGCTAGGGATTTGATGTTGACTTCTGCGCTAAATACAGATTATCTACTTACCTTGCCAGTATATGTTGACTGGAAGAGAGCATTTTCATCCAATGCAATTATATTCAGGTGTCCTTTTGCCTTCATTTATTTACTTTGATTTTTTTTTTTTGGGCTTGATTGCCTATCTCCACTGTTTTGCACCTTCTTTTTATGAAATATAATTATGCACCTTTGCATAGAATGAAATCCAAAACTATATTCTATTTTCGAGATTTAATGGTAGAGCAAATGCTTCTTACCGATTAAGGATGAGCCTCCCAATTGATCAAGTTCGATTAAGTTGGCTAGACAAAGGTCCTAATATTAAAACATAGGTGTTTTCTGATATATTGGATGGACACTTGTCAAGTTGGACGTACCCAACCATATCTGGCCGACCCAACTGCTGACCTAAAGCGAAAATTAATTTTCTAAACGTGTATAGACCGTTTATGGTACTCTTCTCTAATACTAATGATGGCACAACCATTGTTTGGTTAGATCAATACACTTGTCTTTGGAAGCCTAGGCGAAAGACTAGGAATATTTGGTCCAAAGGGAAGTGCAATTGGTAGTTTATTAGAATTAGTGTTATTATTATTTAATTTAGGAGTAATTGTTTGAGTAGGAGTACTAGTGAGAATTTGATTAGGGAATTATTATAGAGTTTTAGTAGTATAGGAGTTTAAGAGTTTGATTATAAAACTCTTTTAGAATTTTAGTAGGAGAATAGTTTTTATTTTGGTAAGAAACTTAACCTATAAATCAGTTTGGTATTAGAGTTCAACCCCTGTCCATCAATTTCTTCTCTTTGTTATCAAAAAGAATTTGAAATTTCATCAAGTTTCTTTCTCTGTCTTCGTCCACATCACTGGTCAGATGTATCACAACAATCGCAGTTCACCAAAGCATCATAAAAATAAGTTGATGTTGTTTTCTCCTTTATTGCTGATTTACATGAGGCTATTGTTCTTATAATATATAGAATAGGGTTTCAACCATATTGCCTTGACCTATTATTCAAAATACTTCGACCTAATTTTCTTAAAACCTTAGCTCATGTCAAAAAAAAAAAACTTCCTTATCTTTGAACCAGTATCCAAAACCCACAAAAAATTCAGACCTAACACCATTGAAATTGCACAAACACCCCCAAACCTTTTAAAAATTATATATTTAAAACTGTAGTTTTTGAAATTACACTTTTTCCCCCAAAAGTTTCAAAAATTAATGTTTAACCCTAGAATTTTCTGAAATTACAAATTGACTTCAGAATTTTCAAACAGTTTTTAAAATTCTCTTTCAATCAATATGGTTTTCAATGTCAAATTAAATGCTAAAGTGGAGGCTTTATCCCAAGCAAAAGTTGATTCATAAAAGACCATGAATGAGAGGATGGATTCACTAGAGTCATCCATAACCATAGTTGTTAGTATTGTACGATACGCGATACGTATCGTATGATACAGAGGTAATCCGATACATATCGTAGTTTTGTATCGTCTTTGCATACACGATACGTATCGGTACGATATGCGCATAGGCTGTGATGAGTCCCAAGCTAAAGATCCTTTGCATGTACCGAGGGGTCCAATTACTAGAGCTCGGGCCATGAAGATCAAAGTGGCAATGCAAGGGTTTGTTTAAGTAAGCAGGGCTGAATACTCCACGGACTCAAGTAACTCCACCTTATCAAAGATGGGCTTAAAAGAAGTGGAAGTATGTGAAGTATACTTGCTACAAGCTAAGAACAAAGAGGAGCTTGAAGCTTGGCCGGATCACAAGGCCATTGGGCCAAACCTCTTGGGCCATTTTTGGGCCCAAATATGGCCTAAAATTGTCATGCATTATGAGCTGTCAAAGAGTCCAGAATTATTCCTCAAATTTTATGCTATTATCCCTCCAAATCTTGTGATGATTATAGGAAGATCTTGGGGATATGCTTGAATAAGGGTCAAAGATTGGGAAATCCTTATCACAATCATGGAAGTAATTTGAAAACCAAATACTACTATTTTAGGAAGGATTATCTTCTAAAATAATCTACATTAGTTATGTTATTACCTTTATTTTAATTTTCGGAGTTCCTTGGAGGCCAAGTTTAATCTACAAATAATTATGTTATTTTCTATATTTTAGATTTTAGGAATTATTGTTCATGTCTTCCTTGGAGGCCAAGTTTTGTAGCCTATAAAAAGACCATTTATTGCAATGAATAAAGGCATCAATTATTTTGTGAGCACTCGACTTATCAAAGGTTTGCAACATTTGTGGCGCTTTTTTACAACTAAGGTTTCTCGAGGCAGGTTCTCGTTGGTTCTTGGGTTTCAAACCAAGGTTATCTTGAGACAAGTTCTTATTGGGTCTCGAGAAGTTTTTTCTTTTTCACTTGAATTTCGGCTTTCTTGGGTTTGAATCAATTTGTTCATGGGTTCAAGGAGCTTATCTCCACGGGTTCACATCAGGCTGCTTAATTTTTTTTGCTAGAACAACATCGTTTTCTATTAGAGACTATTTTTTATTTTCTAATAGCCATTGAAATGACGTCGTTTCAGTGGCTATGGTTTACAAAAAAAAATTGTCTTTTCTCTCCATTCTTCGTTTCTTCCTCGATCGCTGTCTTCTGGGTGTTCTTCACGACGACGAAACACAGAGGTTAAGTCTCTCTCTTTTTTGTTCTTCACAGCGAGGAATCCTAGCCTCTTTCTCTATTCACTCTGTTATTGGCGATGACTGTCTATAAGTCCTTTGTGCTTCAAGACGACGAGCCCAGTCTCCGTCTTCTCTCTGTTCATCATCGACGATCTCTGTTCCTATCGACAAAGTCCACTGGTTCTTTTCTCCCTGTTCTTCATCGACGAAGGTAGCGAGATCATCGAAGCCATCTGAGAAGTCATCGCTGCCTCTGGATCTGCAACTGTCTTCTTCTTCCTTTTCCAGCGACTCAAATGAAACCTGTGCAGTGTAAGAAATGCTGTTAATTTATTTACAAAATCAAATATTTTTTTTTGTTTTTTTGTATCAAAATTTCTGAAACTTGATTTTTGATTAATGTTAATTTTCTGAAATTAGTTGGTGGAGTATTAAAGAAATGTTATATTTTTATGAGTATGATTTTTTTTCAAAGGTATATATATTTATTATTTATTTAAAATTGCACTGTACACGATACTCTGTCATCAATCCTCCAAAGGTACTTGTACAAGTCCCTCCACCACGAGCTCAAGTTCAAGAAGAGCCAAGATTCTTTGATATTGATAGAGGAGTTAAACTAAAAGTTAGAGATTTTCATGGGGGTAATAATCTCGAGATATTCTTTAATTGGTTACGTAGTGTTGAAAGCTTCTTCAAATGGTGTCATTTGATTGATAAGAGGAAGATATTTTTTACAGAATCGAAATTGAAGGATATAACAAGACTTTGGTGGAAAAAGTACCAACAAATTCACTTTGATAGATCATGGGATGATATGAAAATTGCTATGACTCGCGACTTTGTGCCTGCTAATTATAAGCAATGAGCAAGGATCAAAATGTCGTGTCGACACGTCCAAAACGTTTCGGAATTTCAACACACCGACACGAAACATGGGTTGAATTTTAAAATTT
>CM042185.1:53236024-53249316 GCA_023539305.1 Ilex asprella | reverse complement strand
ATTCTATTCCTACGGTTGAAGGTTTTGTAGATGGAGGAGATGGATTAGACAATGTTTAACTTTTATGAATATTTCAGTTGTTTAGTGAAGACCGAGATGGTTATTTAATGCGTCTAAAGGACTTGAAGAGGGGCAAGGATCAAAATTTCATTTCAACTTGGAAACGAAAACATTTTGGAAATAATTTGGAAACATGATGGAATAAAAAAAATTAAAAATCTATTTGCGAAAATATGGAACAAAATATATTGAAACACAACAAAACACCTTGAAACACCTAGAATTATCAGAATTTTGATATTCAATTACCGATTCCTTTTGATATCCATAGAAATATAAACGTTTTAGCCATTTCGACAATTTCAAAGCAAATTTGCACTCCTTGTCAGTGTTTTGAAAAGCGCGCCTAGGCGAGAAGCGAGGCGAAGCGAGAGTATCTCGCCTTGAGGTACCCAGGCGAAGCAAATGTGAAAAAAACGAGAAAAAAGCAAGCGCTTGGCACTTAAGCGAGAAGGGAAAAAGCGAGCGCTTTTTGCAAGCGAGACGAAATTGTTTTATTTTTAATAAGGACCATTGGATTTGACAATTGGATAAAAAAATATAAGATGTGATACACTGAATCATACCCTTATCCCATAAATACAGCCTCAAACCCTAACTTTGCTCATTTGTTGGCTTAACTGCTGCTGATCGTTGCTCTGGACTGCTCGTTGTTGTTGATCGCTGCTCTTGGACTGATCGTTGTTGCTGATCGTTGCTCCTGGACTGATCGCTGCTCCTTCTCCTTCTCCTTCTCCTGCTGATCGCTGCTCACAGGTTAGTCTTCTCTTCTTCTCTCTTCTTCTTCTCTTTTTTTTTTTTTTTGATTTCTCCTCTTCTTCCTACAATGGAAAAGACACTTTGTTGATCTCAAAAATTCTGCTTCTGCTGCTCTGATAGTGTTAATTCTGCTTTTTTCTGGTTTACAATGGCTGTTGTTTTTCTGTTTTACAATGGCTGTTGTTTTCTGCATCTCCTTCTGCTGTATTGTTGTTCTGATAGTGTTAAATGTTTATGGTTTTACTTGTATTTAAATATTTAATATATATAAAATTAGAACTTAGATGTTTAGAAGTAATTAAACTAAAATATTTTTTTTAACTGTTCGCTTCGTTTCGGTAAAGCGTGTCGCTTCGCTTCTCACTTCTTACTTCTCGCTTCTCGCCTAGGCGTTAGGAGCTTTGGTCGTTTCGGTTTGCTTTACGTCTTAAATAACACTGCTCCTTGTAAAGGGGATTCATTGTGGTCCTTTTTTGTACTTTGTTTCTCTGCAGATCAAGTAGGCTACTGGAGAGTGCAACAGAGTTTTAGTTTAGGTTTTTCCTATTGGGATAAAAGAAGTTAGTTTTTCTCGTTTATAGCTTACGGATCACATTGTTTTCGTTTTGTTTCTTGATTTACAGTAGTGTTTAAGGATTGCAAACCTTATTGAGGTATTTTGTTTGGTTTTATGGTTTAAGATCAACATTTCTAAGGGCTTAGAGACAAAAATAAATTCACCTATGAGCAAGCAAGAAAGGATTGCAAATAGGTTATCTAAAAGCTTTTCATTTAGATCTTTTTGTTACCATCTCAAAAGATCCTACAGTGCTCATCCCTTTATGTAGACAAATGCATAAGCAAAGCAAGAGTATACTTAAGAGTCGAGGCTTTTGTTTGGTCTATTGTCCTAAAAAGGTGAATGCTTATGGTTTGTTGTAGGTGAGAAGACTTTCCAAAGCTTTCAAGTAGTGATATTTGCTCGACTTGTTTGATGAATGGAAAGTAGAATGCTTATATATTTTTACATTGTTATTTCTCATGGAGTCCATAGGTTAATTTGTTTAAAGTTATTAGAGAGGAAAGTTGTTGCATGTAAAGTTATAGGGTTTTGAGAAGACTAAAGAATCTAAGGTTCTTTGGAATTGTGCGTTGATGGCCATTCTATGGTGTATTTTAGTTAGAGAGTAATGTACAAAGTTTCCGTGATCTTTTCTTCCTTTGCACTTTGTATGGGATAGAATTGTGTTCATCGCTGCTTATGGACATGATTGACTAGGATATTCAAAAGGGTGCCTCTATCGGATAATCAATGGGTTTGGAAGTAATTTTCATTTAGTTTTCTTATTCTTCTTTTTCATTTTTTGAGGATTTTTTCTCTTCGCTTCGTTAAACAATATTCTTCTTCAATGAATAAAGGAAAAGATAACTTGGATCCAATGGGTAAGAAGACACAAAGGTGGTGGTTAGGTGTCCATTTCAATGTCTTTAGACCTAGATGGAAAATATGAAAAACTTCGCTTTTGGGAAAATATTTGGAGGGGGGGAGTTATTTTTACTTCCTTGCTTCCTCAGCTCTATCGATTTTCTTGGAGTCGTGATATTTCTGTCGTTAATATGTTTTGTTCTCCTATTCTCAGGTTAGGTGGAATTTTAATTTCGTAATAGTTCTTAATGAAACGTTAGCATTCCTAAGGGGTACCGACTTTAAGAAAAAAGGCTTCAAACCAAGGGAAGGATTGGTTTCACATGCCACAATTAGGCCTTTGAAGTACGATACTATCTGTTCACTTTCTCAAAATTGACTCCGTATAGTCTGTGCTAGAGTGGTTTATGAGCATGCAAATTTGTTTCTTGATTGTTTATTAATGGTCCATTTTTTGGTTGGATTATTGCTTAATGAAGGATAACGTTATTTAATTCAAAGTAGGATACCAAATGTTTGTCTTTTTCCCCAAGTGTGGTTTACGTGTAGAAGTAACAATGATAGTATTGCTTATATTTCTTCATTGTCCAATTATGCTAAAATTGAGGCATATATTATTTTAGGAGATGAGGATGGATTGCATTATTCCATGAGGTTGTGTTTCCGTAGTTGTGAAAAATTATGGTGATTTTGGGAATGGTAGATGAGCTTCCATTCTTTGGGATTGTGGCAATTTTTTTGGGTTGTTTGGATGTTTCTCATCAAAAACTATTCATTTGTTTCTTCAATGCCCTCTTTCCTTTACTTGGTCTGTCTTTTAAAGGAGAAATGCTAGAATGAGTGAAGTTGGTATGTGGCTCATTTGAGTTATGGACCGTTGGAATGAGAGAGGTCACACAAGTTTTATGGATCCTTTTAAAAAGAAAAATAGAAAGGTTCTATGGTCGATGCCCCTAGGCATTGCATGGCTAATCAAGAATTTCATGCTCTTGTGGTGTCTGTGTCATCTCCTTTTAGGAGGATGCACTTTGACGTTTCCCACCAACTTTAAGAGGATGTAATTGTACTCAAGGATCAAAATTTCTTTTCGAAATGGTCGAAACATCCAAAACGTTTTTGTTTCCATGGAGATCGAAACAAATCAATGATGGAAAAGAATTTCTAATACTTCAAGATATTTCATAATATTTCGAGGTATTTTGTAATGTTTCAATGCATTTGTACAATTGTTTCGAAATGTTTCAAGGTATTTTAAGATATTTTGGTATATTTTGACCAATATTTGGAAAAAATAATTCTTAAATTTTTATTTTTTACATTCTGTTTCTGAAATATGTTGAAATGTTTTCGAAACACGTCAAAATGTTTCAATTTCGTAGATGACCGAAACAATACACCGAAACGAAATTTGGATCATTGATTGTACTATACAGTAGCGCAGTGATTTTCATTTTTTATTTTTCCTGGTGGGAGGGGGGCCTAATGATTCTTCACAAATTTAATCTTTCATGTCTTGATATGCACTGTTAATATGGAGTTTCTTTTCATCCTCATGTTTTCCTTTTTTTTTTCTTTGTGTAACACTCACCATTTTGCAGGTGTTCTTTATTTGATATCATTAGCGGGTCATTTACTGTTCACGTATATGGTACAGGCGAGGTTATGCTACGGAGAGGCAGAAGGGCTTACTAATTGTTGAAAAGCTGGACTACTTGCAGTCAAAACTTTTACAAGGAATTTTCTTCGGTATATCCAAACCACTGGGAAAATTTGGCCTCTGGCTAACAGAGGTAGTTGCTCAGCTTGCTGACTGTTAGATGTTAATATTGAGTCAGTCTCATATGTTAGTTTTTAGTGATATCGCGTACATAACAAACTGAAATTGTGATTAGCAAAGGTTAACCATTAATATTAGCAAAGGTTAATTGTTTACTTTATTTGTGTTGCCTTAATATATATAGGGCCTCCATTGTGTATTCTCTTAATTAAATTGTTACAAGCTTACTTATGGAACCTTAATAATAATTTCTCTCTTCTTTTTCAATTATGTGATCTAGTTTTACATGGTATCAGAGCGTGCTTCAATCCTATACTGGCTTACGAACTCAGTATTGCTCATTGGAAGGAAATTATGGGTTCAATTAGGACTGACATCATCACTGACAATGATGACATCATCATGATGTCATCAACCAGCGACCATTGCAGCCATCACTCTAATCGGTTCTCTAAGGGCTTTGTCATGGTATGGTTCATTTTTTATTTCATGTACGGTTGATAGGGTTTTTTATTTTTCGAATGTTTTTCGAAAAAAATTGGGTAAAATCTATCAATCTGGACTTTGAGCCTCTATTCTTTGAATTTGTTGGTGCAAATCACACACAATGGGTCCGATTAGGTGTCTTGTGTGCTCAATTGAAGGATTCTAAGCAGGCAAAATCTAGTTGAATCTGTTGCTTGAATGAAGAGTTCTTTGACCCCCGTTATTGTGTACTTTCTAGCTAAGACGTTTGGCTACTGTTCTGATCACGATCTTCTCCTGGCTCGCTGCTGATCGCAACCTTTTCCTTCACGTTACTGGTTTCCTCTAGCTTGCTATTGTTGCAGGTTTATCTTTCACTGTTTTACTTTGTGCTAGTCTTCTCTTGTGTACTTAGATTTCTTTGGATTTTGTAGGTTCTTAATTTGGGGTGTGGAGCTTTGAGCTCAAGATTTGGGTTAATTGCAATTATGGCAAGTGGAAACACTAACTTTCTTCAGACCTATGATTGCTCATTAGTTCTCAGCTTCTCCTTCCATAGGGTCTTTCAATTCGGATCTTTCAAGTATATCTCAAACTACTTGGGTCTTTGACTCGGGTATTACACATTGCTGGACAAGTGGTTCTTTCTTATTTGCATCTGCGTACAATCAATGATACTCCAATGACCTTGGTCGGTGTTGGTCTATATTTCTTCACAACTACACTTTCAGATGGTTTTTATTGTTAGAATAAATTAGGGTTTGGGTATCATTGTAATAAGTATACCCCAAACAAGGATCTAAATCTCGTGTTAACATGTCCGAAACGTTTCGGAATTTCAACACTCCGACACGAAACAGTGGTTGAATCCTTAAATTCCAGTGTTTCGGTCGAAACCGTATAGTTTCGACGAAACAATGATCACAAAAATATCAAAAAGAAAAAAAAAAGTTAAAGATTCGCTTCACTCCAGGTGAAAAGAAAAAAAAATTCACAGGTCATCTAAGCTCAGAAATCACATGTCGATCAGGTCTTCCAAGTTAAAAAAAAACTGAGAGAAGAGAGAGAAAAAGGCAATCGAAAAGACATGGACTATAGACTAGAAATTGAAGGAGAAAGATTCAGTAACTTACCTCCTTGAGCAGATCCAACTATTTTTCACCAGATCTAGGGCTTGAGAGTTGTCTTCATCGCTGCGAGCTACCACCGACAACGAGCAACCACCGACAACCAGTATGTTCTTCTTCTTTTTCTCTCTCTCTCTAGGGCACCGGTATCGCCTGTCGCCCATCGTCCGTCGCCTCCTCTCTATCGCCTCTCGTCTCTCTGTCTAAGTCGTCGTGAGTCTATGCATCTTCTGCCTTTTAATAGTTAATACACTGTAAGTATATTTAATATCCTATTGTAATTATATTTAATACCCTATTATAATTACATTTAATACCCTGTTATAATTACATTTAATAGTTAATACTCTATTGTAATTACATTTAATACCCTATTGTAATTATATTTAATAGTTAATATCACTGTAATTATATTTAATACCCACTGTAATTACATTTATTATTATATTTAATAGTTAATACCTTAATATTTTGTAAAAAAGTTGAGACCTTAATACTATGTAAAAATGTGTTTATTTGATAAAAATTAAGTGTTTGAAACTAATTTAAGTGATTTTCGTCTTATGTCAAGCCTTTTTTTTCCTCCAATTTAAATTTATTTTTGTATAAATGGATGTGAACTCAATAAATATGTTGAATTAATCAATTATTTAGCTTATCTTTATAAATTAATGGATTGTATTTGTGTTTCCATGCGTTTCCATATTTTTTCTGCGTTTCTGTTTTTTAGCTGACCGAAACGGTACTTTGAAACGAAATTTCGATCCTTGACTGGGGCATTTCAATTATCCATTGTTTCAGGGAAGAACCAGATTCATGTGGTCCAACTGGTCCTCCTTTTTCTCCCAATTTTGAGTATTGTGATTGTAAAAAAAAAAATCTTGGAAGGCCTTTGACTTTTGGAAATTTGCACAAAAGTAAGCAGTATCCAGAGAAACCTGGTGGAATGGCTGGAAGGTTATGTTGCTGTTACAGACTTGGATGGCCAGACACTAATTTATAAATTATGACTGCCTACTTTAAATGCTCGCACTTGTGTGATTATATTTGGGTTTTAAAGAAAAATGTCTATGCAGACGATGCAGTGCCTTTTTCTCTATGCTAGATATGAAAGGTAAGTTTGTTGTTAGGGAGAAAGTAATGAGGATTACTTCCTTTTTTCTAGAGGCTTATTTTATACATCTCGTAAGCAATCTTGACTTGGCATGATCCTTATTCTTTATTACATCCTTTACTTTTACAAAGTGACTACCTTCATTTGTTCATCCTTGTAGGGAAAAACTGGATTAGTAGCACTATGCTTTTCAATTATAATCGTACAACTTGGGATGGAGACTTGGCCCATCATCTTAATATCAGTGTAGCATGACCTAGTTTTCAATCGGAGCACTTGATCTAGCCACCACATTTTTTTTTCATGTGCTTATTGAATTCGGAAAAATGTCCATTTATTCATATAATCTCTTACCCAACAGTTTGATCTGATCCTGGGACAAAGTTTTTCTGGATCCAATTGTGAAAGGGAAATGTTAGGTGTATGCCTCCTTGTTGCTCCTCAGATGCGATGGAATTTATTATTTCAAGTGCCCAATGGTTTGATCAAGTACTATATTTATCATTTGAATTGAGGATTTTTCCTCGATTTCAAGCCAAATATTATCAAATTTGACATATATATTCTATTCACTTTATGACAGGCTTTCAAATGTGCTAATCAGGTAGAAAATGCACAAGTTTGGGCAAATAAAATTGTGATGTGGCTCCAGGAACTGCCTCTACTCCAAAATTCGCATGGTTACGATGAACATATATCTGAAAGCATGATTGAAGTTGACCATTTATCGGAAAGTGACCTTCCTGTTTGGCTGGCAGCTCAGAAGGCAGTAAAACGTTATGAAGGAATCCTCTCAACTGCTGGACCCCGTAGCAGGCTGTTAAGGAAGTTGCTTACATGGATCGGACTTTTTCCCCCAAGGCCGGAAAAAACATTTGACCTTGACTCGGATATTTGTTCTTCTGAACCTTATTTAAGGTTGGTGCTGATTGATCCCTCCCTCCATTTTTCCGCTGTATAATATTCTCTTGTCTGTGCTACTCTATGAGGTTAGGGAAATATATTTAAATTTTTATGCAGAGTAAATAGTTGTAGCAGCTTGAATTAACCACTGGACAAGTGGGAACTCATTGTTTTCATGACAGAGAATTGCAGTATGGCCTAACTCTTTTTAGGATTTGATCCATGGTAGATGTTAAATAAGTTCAGTAATGACAAATGACTAAATTATGATGGTGTTGTGTCTAAAAGGAATGGTGTGAGTGAAGATAGTGTGTTATGAAGATTGTCAGTTGGAATCTGAGAAGCTTGGGATCTAGTTAGAAGAGAAGTTCAATTAAGGAGGTGCTCCTAAAAGTAGGTCTAAATGTGGTTATTTTGCAAGGATCTAAAAAGAAATCATTGACTGGAGATTGATTTAGAGTCTATGGGATTCTAGATATAGGGGAATGTCCGATGCAAGGAAGCACGGATACGGATACGGGACACGGATACGATACGATACGGATACGGTGATACGGTAAAACTTAAAAAAATAGGGTACGGGTACGGCTAGAATACGTCTATAATAAAATATATTTTATATTTTACTAAGTATAAAAAAATAAAATTTTTCAATAATTCTTTAACATTAGTAAGTAAAATTAGAAATTTTTACCATAAAAAAGATGTAATATCGTCTCATTATGATATGTTCATAAAATGAGCATGACAAATTAAATGAATCATAAAAACATTTAATTAGTTGGTTTTATAAATATTTATTTTTAAAAAGTATAGTGTAAGTGACTCATTTTTTTTATACTCTCTTAACATGTAATAATAAATAATACTTAAAAAAAACTCGTATCTTCAAAATCAGATAGAATTTTATTAATATTTTATATTGTATGTGAACTCCAAAGAAATGGTATAGCTTAAAATTAAAAATTATGTATCTTGTTTCATGTTTAGAAGTATCCGCAAAGTATTCACATATTTTATTAATTATCGGATACGTATGATGTGTATCTGATACGTATCATCAAGTATCGTATGCGATACGGGTACGTCGCCCTTGACGAACTATCCGTGCTTTATAGGTCCGATGGTATTGTGTTTATATGAGATAAGAGGATTGTTATTGTAGAAGAGGTGGTAGAGGGTGAATTCTCTATTTCTGTTAAGATAAAGTCTATTGATGGGGGAGTGGTGGTTAACTAGTGTATATGGTCCAAATTTTTCCGGGATGCGCAGTAGATTTTGAGAGTAGTTAGCAGGTTTGTATGGTTTGTGTTCTTCTCCATGTTATTTAGGTGGTGGTTTTAATGTTGTTAGGTACTGTTTGGAAAAATTGAATGGTAGAAGAGTGGCAAGGTGTATGAGAAACTTTGATTCTTTTATTAGGGAAGCTAGGTTAAAGAATCCTCCTTTGAGTAATGGAACCTTCACTTGGTCAAATTTTAGAGAATGTCCAGTTTGTGATAGATTGGATCAAGGATCAATATATCGTTTCGAAACGATCGAAACACCCGAAACGTTTCTATTTCCAAGAAGACCGAAACAAATCAGTGATGGAATCGAAATTCTAATAATTCGAGGTGTTCCATAATGTTTCGAAATGTTTTGTTATATTTCAATGCATTTGCATAATTATTTCGGAATGTTTCAATGTATTTCAAGATATTTTAGTATGTTTCGACCAATGTTTTGAAAAAATAATTCTTAAATTTTTTATTTTTTTCATTATGTTTTCAAAACAGGTCGAAACGTTTTCGAAACATGTCGAAGCATTTCTGTTTCTTAGGTGACCGAAACAATTCACCGAAACAATTTTTATCCTTGGATTGGATAGCTTTCTTTTTCGGCTAAGGTGAAAGAGAGTTTCTCGGGGTTGAAGGAAGAGATTTGGTCTAGAGTAGTGACGGATCATAGACCTATTATCCTTGATTCACCTAAGGTTAGGTAGAGTCCTTTTCTTTTTAGGTTTGAGAATATGTGGTTGGAACACCATTTTGGATAAAAACATTCTTGTAGGTATTAATTCACATTAGGATAAAATCAGCAGAGTAGCTGGACTCTTGGGTTATTGAATGTGGTAGTGGCCATTGAAGTATTGAGGGTTACCTCTTTCACGGAACCCAATGTCTGTCTTTTTGGGATCCGGTTATGGAAAAAGAGGGAAAAATATTAGATGCATGGAAGAGAGTTTACATTTCAAAAAGGGGTAGGTTGACACTTGTGCAATTTGTTCCAGCTAGTATTCCCACATACTTTTTTGCACTTGTTTAAGATGTCTGGGACAATAGTTAGAATAATTGAAAAGATGATGAGATTTTCTATGGGAAATATGGTTCAAATTCGTGGTATCGGTCATGAACTCGGAGAGCATTAATACACATCCGTCATAACATCACAGCACGATATTTGTTGATACGCTCAAAATACTAGATAAAAGCTCCAAAAAAATTTAAAAAAATCATGAAAAATTCTAAAAAAAATATAAACATCATCTTGCGTACACCATATATACACACAATGCAGTAAACATAATTAAAATGAAACATAAGGACGTTTTCGAAAATAATTATCATTACCAGTGTTCAATTTAAGTATTTAATTAATAATTTTTGAAATTTAAGTTAAATGTTAATACTTAAGTTCTAATTGAATTATGTGATAAATAACAGAAAATAAAAAATTAGAATAATTGGACAAAAAAAAACTTAAAATTGACACTAGGGTCTCGACTTGAGGCCAGTGTGAGAGAGAGAGGGTGGTCCTTAGGGGAAAAAAAAAGAAAAGGAAAAACCATAAAAAAGAAAAAGATAAGTTAAATACAAAGTCGAGAATGAGAAAATATTCATTACAATAGTGATATCACGTGGTAATGTTGACGTGGTACCACCAACCAATAATATTAAAACAAATAAACAAACAAGTCCCACTAAAATTAATAATGAATATTTTTTTTATGTAAGCAAATAACTGCCCAAGTAGAGTTCACCTTACCCACTTGGTGTTTTATTATTGGTTGGTGATACTACGTTAGCATTACTAACATAGTATCCCTATTACATTTAATATTTACTGAGACTGAGACTTGCGCTTCAGTCGACAAACACGAGTGAAGAGAGAGAGACTGTGGGTCTCTCTGGTCACGGAGAGCGCAAGATTAAGATGGAGATATGGTATTGTAACTTCGTTGCTCGATG
Source organism: Ilex asprella (assembly GCA_023539305.1). Lineage (NCBI taxonomy): Eukaryota > Viridiplantae > Streptophyta > Magnoliopsida > Aquifoliales > Aquifoliaceae > Ilex > Ilex asprella. The sequence continues at coordinate 53,238,476 of CM042185.1, read as the reverse complement.
TAAATGACTTGGGGGTTTGAACTTCGACGAGACAATGCTAGGGTTTATACATTTTGCAACCAAGAAGAAGAAGAAGTAGAAGAAAAAGAAGAAAGAGGCTTTCTAGTTTCTATGGTCGCAAGGCTGCAATTCTTGACAGGTATGCTGAATGTCTTGCTTCAATTTTGCAAATACCAGATTTGTTTATTTCTTGTGGGTCATCTGATTTCCTATTTGTTGGCATGTTCTCTACTGTCATTTTCTATCATCTCTTTTTCCTTTTTTTTTTGGTTGTTCTCTCGTCTGTTGGTGTTGGGTGAATGACTCAGTTCAAATCGGATGCAAATCGGTTCTTCAGCTAAGTTTTACTAAGTTTAAATCTATTCAAAAGGGACTCGGGATTTTTTTGTATTGTGTTGCGATATCGTATCGAACGGTGATGGGAAAGGAGTGGAAAGGGAAAAAATGATCATGTGATAAGTTAGAAAGTAATGTCTAGATCTAGGGACAAATGGGGTAATTTCTATTGGTAATTTGAAGGCAAGAAACATTATGTTTATTGGCAAGTAGTGGCTTTGGAGATTTTCATTGGAATAAAATTATCTGTGACATTTAGTTATCAATAGAAAATATAGATTACATACTAATAGATGGGACTCCAACAGGGTTAAAAAGGAGAAGTTTTAGATGTCTATGGAAGTTTATATCTCAGGGATTGATGAGGTTTTCCCAAAAGTTAAGTTTTGTGGTAGGTAATGGAAATCGTGTTCGTTTTTTGGAGGATGTTTGAGTGGGAGATTCATCTTTTTCATGTTTGTTTCCGCGTCTTTATAATTTTTCTTTTCATAGGGCTTCCATTGCATCTATGCTCTGGCCTTTGAATCATCTGTATTCTTGGGGTTTTGAATTTCAGATGGTAGAGATACTAGGAATGTGATATCATTACTTAAGTCTCTTAATGCCTCCTTTTTGGATCAAGAGTCATTTGACAAAAGAAGGGGGTACTTGATTCTTCAAGATTGTTCTCATGTAAATCCTTTTTTGATTCTTTGTCCAATGATCTTTCTAGTCCTTTCTTTACTCCTTTGTTCATTTGGAAGGTCAAGATGCCTTTAAAGTGCAACTTTTTGCATAGATTGTAGCACATGGTAATATTAATACCTTTGATATGCTTCAGAAAAGGTGGTCTAACAATTATTTTTTTCCTCAATGGTGTGTGACGTACAAAGGTAATTTTGAAATCATTGGTCATTTTTTTTTACATTTTTCCCATTTTGACTTTGTGGTATAAGCTTTTCGGATTGGTGGAAATGAAATGGGTGATTTCGACTTCATCTGCATCTTTGTTTGTGGAAGATTTGAAAGGCCTTGGTGGTAAAGGAGACTCTTTGGAATTGTGCTATGATGGCTATGATTTGGGTCATATGGAAGGAAAGTAATGCAAGAATCTTTGAGGATTGGGAAGATTGCTCGGAGGGGTCATGGGATTGCATTCACTTCTTATCGTCCTTTTTGGCCTCGGTTATGAAGGAGTTTAATGGGATACCACTTTTTCTATTCAAATGGGATGGAGAGAATCATGTGATTTATAGGCGTCCAATGTTTTTTTTTGGTAGTTGTTCTATGTCTCTTTTGTTTTCTTTTCGTTGGATTCCTTATCCAACCTCTTCAATGTACTCTTCTTTTTTATGCTTCTTTATATCAATAAAGAAGGTTTGTTTCCTATAAAAAAAAATGACTAAATAATATAAGCTTTGTTTGCCTAGGCCACTTTCCTTATTGAGGATATCGCTTGGTGATATATGGGAACCAGCAACAAGGAAAAGTTGTGGAAATGATCTCTGGAAAATGTTAAAAACTGCTATTTCCATTCTTCTCTCTCAGTCAATCCTCCAGGTATTTTAATGCATATAGTTACCTTGCTTGGTTAAAATTATAGTCATATCTCATCACGTAGACATATAGTCGTCCACAGGTTTTTGTGTTGCTTGTTTATCTTTCTCTTGATGAACTTTTTCACTTCAAAACCTAATTCTCCTGGTGAGCATTATGGGTGAAATGTAGCAATGCTGTGATGATACATTTCATGATACTGTCAATAGCAATAATCTATATCTTTCGGTTATGCTGTTATAGTACATTACTTAAAGGGCAATACTATGATCACCTGCCAATATTTGTCCTCTAATTGTTTAAAGGCAACTTATTACAAAGAGGAAACTGGACACATAAAACTGTTTACTCTGTTTTTCCAGGACCATAATGTCGTTAGTAAGTGACATGCTGATTCAGCTTGTCTAGATCTCTTCGAGAATACTGTAGTTAGAAACACTTGCTTGCTCTAGACGCTGCCCCAATGCTATCCCACAACCATGTCATAACGACTGGAAGCAATTGCCAAACTACCACTTCTTTTATTGCAAAGTAAAAGTTTGATTTTTCTTTCTATTTTTTTTTTTTGGGGGGGGGGGGG